>WFMF01000899.1:0-19848 GCA_011033025.1 Beroe forskalii | reverse complement strand
AGGGCAGTTTTAAGCCGAAAAACACGATTTTAACCCCCATAACAGACAGAAAATGGCTGATTCGAATTCTGAAGTATGGTATGTCTTTCTTAGGTCGTCCATGGATGGCGTGCAAATTTTTCAATCGGCCAATTTTCGTTTTCGGATCTTGGTGCCTCAGAAATGAAGAACATCCTGGATCACTGTTTTGAGAGAGGTAAAAATGGGTTTTTGATTTTACAGGAAAACAAGGAAAACTGGCGAAGATCATTGGTTCAGTGGTTTCAGGCGCATAATTTATGACCAGATACACTTCTATTTGACCACCAGAGACATCTACGCTAAGGGGGCGAGGCAGTTTTAAGCCGAAAAACACATTTTAACCCCATAACAGACAGAAAATGGCTGATTTCGGGATTCTGAAGTATGTTATGTCTTTCTTAGGTCGTCCATGGATGGCGTGCAAATTTTCAGCTCGGACAAAGCTTTTCGATTTCGGATCTTGGGTGCCTCAGAAATGAAGAACGTCCTGGATCACTGTTTTGAGAGGTAAAAATAGGGTTTTTGGATTTTACAGGAAAACAAAAGTAAAACTGGCGAATATCATTGGTTCAGTGGTTTCAGGCACATAATTTATGACCAGATACACTTCATTTGACCACCCATGAGACACACGCTTAATAAAGGACGAAAAAGGGCAGTTTTTAAGCCGAAAAACACGATTTTAACCCCCCCCCCCCATAACAGACAGAAAATGGCTGATTTCGGGATTCTGAAGTATGGTATGTCTTTCTTAGGTCGTCCATGGATGGCGTGCAAATTTTCAGCTCAATCAGCCAAAGCTTTTCGTTTTCGGATCTTGGGTGCCTCAAGAAGAAGAACGTCCTGGATCACTGTTTTGAGGTAAAAATGGGGTTTTTTGATTTTACAGGAAAACAAAGGAAAACTGGCGAAGATCATTGGTTCAGTGGTTTCAGGCGCATAATTTATGACCAGATACACTTCATTTTGACCACCCATGAGACATCTACGCCCAATAAAGGACGAAAAAGGGCAGTTTTTAAGCCGAAAACACGATTTTAACCCCCTATAACAGACAGAAAATGGCTGATTTCGGAATTCTGAAGTATGGTATGTCTTTCTAAGGTCGTCCATGGATGGCGTGCAAATTTTCAGCTCAATCGGCCAAAGCTTTTCGATTTCGGATCTTGGGTGCCTCAGAAATGAAGAACATCCTGGATCACTGTTTTGAGAGGTAAAAATAGGGTTTTTTGGAATTTACAGGAAAACAAAGTAAAACTGGCGAATATCATTGGTTCAGTGGTTTCGGGCGCATAATTTATGACCAGATACACTTCATTTTGACCACCCATGAGACATCTACGCCCAATAAAGGACGAAAAAGGACAGTTTTTAAGCTGAAAAACACGATTTTAACCCCCCATAACAGACAGAAAATGGCTGATTTCGGGATTCTGAAGTATGGTATGTCTTTCTTAGGTCGTCCATGGATGGCGTGCAAATTTTCAGCTCAATCGGCCAAAGCTTTTCGTTTTCGGATCTTGGGTGCCTCAGAAATGAAGAACGTCCTGGATCACTGTTTTGAGAGGTAAAAATGGGTTTTTGATTTTACAGGAAAACAAAGGAAAACTGGCGAAGATCATTGGTTCAGTGGTTTCAGGCGCATAATTTATGACCAGATACACTTCATTTTGACCACCCATGAGACATCTACGCCCAATAAAGGACGAAAAAGGGCAGTTTTTAAGCCGAAAAACACGATTTTAACCCCCCATAACAGACAGGAAATGGCTGATTTCGGGATTCTGAAGTATGGTATGTCTTTCTTAGGTCGTCCATGGATGGCGTGCAAATTTTCAGCTCAATCGGCCAAAGCTTTTCGATTTCGGATCTTGGGTGCCTCAGAAATGAAGAACATCCTGGATCACTGTTTTGAGAGGTACAAATAGGGTTTTTTGGATTTTACAGGAAAACAAAGGAAAACTGGCTAATATCATTGGTTCAGTGGTTTCAGGCGCATAATTTATGACCAGATACACTTCTATTTGACCACCCATGAGACATCTACGCCCAATAAAGGGCGAAAAAGGGCAGTTTTAAGCCGAAAACACGATTTTAACCCCCATAACAGACAGAAAATGGCTGATTTCGGAATTCTGAAGTATGGTATGTCTTTCTTAGGTCGTCCATGGATGGCGTGCAAATTTTCAGCTCAATTGGCCAAAGCTTTTCGATTTCGGATCTTGGGTGCCTTAGAAATGAGGAACGTCCTGGATCACTGTTTTGAGAGGTAAAATAGGGTTTTTTGGATTTTACAGGAAAACAAAGGAAAACTGGCGAATATCATTGGTTCAGTGGTTTCAGGCGCATAATTTATGACCAGATACACTTCTATTTGACCACCCATGAGACATCTACGCCCAATAAGGGGCGAGAAAAGGCAGTTTTAAGCCGAAAACGCAATTTTAACCCCCATAACAGACAGAAAATGGCTGATTTCGGGATTCTGAAGTATGGTATGTCTTTCTTAGGTCGTCCATGGATGGCGTGCAAATTTTCAGCTCAATCGGCCAAAGCTTTTCGATTTCGGATCTTGGGTGCCTCAGAAATGAAGAACGTCCTGGATCACTGTTTTGAGAGGTAAAATAGGGTTTTTGGATTTTACAGGAAAACAAAGGAAAACTGGCGAATATCATTGGTTCAGTGGTTTCAGGCGCATAATTTATGACCAGATACACTTCTATTTGACCACCCATGAGACATCTACGCCCAATAAGGGGCGAAAAAGGCAGTTTTTAAGCCGAAAAACGCGATTTTAACCCCCCATAACAGACAGAAAATGGCTGATTTCGGGATTCTGAAGTATGGTATGTCTTTCTTAGGTCGTCCATGGATGGCGTGCAAATTTTCAGCTCAATCGGCCAAAGCTTTTCGATTTCGGATCTTGGGTGCCTCAGAAATGAAGACCGGCCTGGATCACTGTTTTGAGAGATAAAATAGGGTTTTTTGGATTTTACAGGAAAACAAAGGAAAACTGGCGAATATCATTGGTTCAGTGGTTTCAGGCGCATAATTTATGACCAGATACACTTCTATTTGACCACCCATGAGACATCTACGCCCAATAAAGGGCGAAAAAGGGCAGTTTTTAAGCCGAAAAACACGATTTTAACCCCCCATAACAGACAGAAAATGGCTGATTTCGGAATTCTGAAGTATGGTATGTCTTTCTTAGGTCGTCCATGGATGGCGTGCAAATTTTCAGCTCAATCGGCCAAAGTTTTCGATTTCGGATCTTGGGTGCCTCAGAAATGAAGAACATCCTGGATCACTGTTTTGAGAGGTAAAATAGGGTTTTTGATTTTACAGGAAAACAAAGGAAAACTGGCGAATATCATTGGTTCAGTGGTTTCAGGCGCATAATTTAAGACCAGATACACTTCTATTTGACCACCCATGAGACATCTACGCCCAATAAAGGGGCGAAAAAGGCAGTTTTTAAGCCCAAAAACGCAATTTTAACCCCCCATAACAGACAGAAAATGGCTGATTTCGGGATTCTGAAGTATGGTATGTCTTTCTTAGGTCGTCCATGGATGGCGTGCAAATTTTCAGCTCAATCGGACAAAGCTTTTCGATTTCGGATCTTGGGTGCCTCAGAAATGAAGAACGTCCTGGATCACTGTTTTGAGAGGTACAAATAGGGTTTTTTGGATTTTACAGGAAAACAAAGGAAAACTGGCGAATATCATTGGTTCAGTGGTTTCAGGCGCATAATTTAAGACCAGATACACTTCTATTTGACCACCCATGAGACATCTACGCCCAATAAAGGGCGAAAAAGGGCAGTTTTTAAGCCGAAAAACACGATTTTAACCCCCCATAACAGACAGAAAATGGCTGATTTCGGAATTCTGAAGTATGGTATGTCTTTCTTAGGTCGTCCATGGATGGCGTGCAAATTTTCAGCTCAATCGGCCAAAGCTTTTCGATTTCGGATCTTGGGTGCCTCAGAAATGAAGAACGTCCTGGATCACTGTTTTGAGAGGTAAAATAGGGTTTTTGGATTTTACAGGAAAACAAAGGAAAACTGGCGAATATCATTGGTTCAGTGGTTTTAGGCGCATAATTTAAGACCAGATACACTTCTATTTGACCACCCATGAGACATCTACGCCCAATAAAGGGCCAAAAAGGGCAGTTTTTAAGCCGAAAAACGCGATTTTAACCCCCCATAACAGACAGAAAATGGCTGATTTCGGGATTCTGAAGTATGGTATGTCTTTCTTAGGTCGTCCATGGATGGTGTGCAAATTTTCAGCTCAATCGGCCAAAGCTTTTCGATTTCGGATCTTGGGTGCCTCAGAAATGAAGACCGGCCTGGATCACTGTTTTGAGAGGTAAAAATAGGGTTTTTGGGTTTTACAGGAAAACAAAGGAAAACTGGCAGAAACAAAGGAAAACTGGCGAATATCATTAGTTCAGTGGTTTCAGGCGCATAATTTAAGACGAGATACACTTCTATTTGACCACCCATGAGACATCTACGCCCAATAAGGGATTTATAAGCAGAATTCAGATGTGTTTAATCAATGTATTTCAGCGATAAATACGCTGCATAGATATCTGCCCACCACTATCCAGGTGATTCATCACGCAATCTGGGGTTGTGTTGAAAAACACACTTTTTATATACCAACAATTGACACAGTAGCTGCTGGGACTGAAGGGAACCTCTCAGATTCAGTATCTTGTTAAACACTAAACAGGTCGTTCAACAGGGACATCCATTGAGCTCGCCAGGCTGGGCTCATACCCGAACAACCATAGGGACAAATGTTGGCTCTATACCTTTAGGATAATTTCAAAACATTTCCTAGTGTTTGTCATCTGTTGACAACACATTATTTTATATTCGATCTTACCGCCCCCCCCCCCCAGACACTGATCAGAAAATCCCCTGACACAATTGGACTTGGGGAAAACTCTGTGTATAAATGCATTATTATTTGGTTCTAGTACACTCTCTGGAAGGCAGTCACATGGGAAAAAGCAGTTTTCAGCCTTATTTTTGGTCCTTGTGGACAATTATAGACAAAGAGTCAAAGAAGTCCATTATTAGCCAAAAATAGGGGTTTTTAAGAGGCTGCAAATCATGAAAATGGTCCAAGTTCAAAATTCTGAAAGTAGGATTTTCTTAGTTTGATCAGACTGTATCAGAGGGAGGACACCCCCTCCCCCCGAGACGCTTATCAAAATTCAGAAGATCCTGAACACCGCTGCACAAATGATACTCGCCGGTTTTTGATACTTATCCTTTAGAATCCACAAAAATTCATTTTTACCTCATAAATGTTGGTTCATTTCTCAGGCATCGAAAAAGTTGAAATTTACTAAAGTTTGCCGATTGAGCTGATAAGAAAGCAGAACTGTAAAGGTAGATTTCTGATATTAAGGCTACTATTAGCGAAGGAGTTGGCTCCCTATAATATCATGTATCCAGCACGCTATATCATGATACATCTGTAATCCGCGTTGATGTTCATCAAAAATAACAATAAAGTAGATTGCTCACGAGATATCAGTTGGTATGATATTCTTTGTGGGTTTGTGAACTTGATGTTGAGCGCACACAGTACTAAACATGGTATAAAACGCTCGGTAAGATCAATCATCATTATGGAAGATTGAGAGCACTTGTTGTGAAGGTGAAATCTTACGAGGGCTCGACCACAACCACACCATTGGAACCAAACAGTAGCACTCCTCGTAGTCAAGAGTGACGTCATTGCCATAACAATGCGTCATTTACTGATGAAGTAGGACCGTCTGCGATTCTGTGCAGAGCATATTGATATATAGAGGTAGGGTATCATGGTTATATAATATCGATGAAAACAGAGCTGGAGACTCATTTGATTTATACAGAAATTGTCAACTTTCATCTCATAATCTCATTATCTCATGCACCTTCCCATGAAACTGCATGTGGTGAAGAGTCCCTATGATGGTACAAAGACCTCGGATGATGACGCTTATTACCTGGTCCCGTACAGCTGTATTCTGTACGCATGGCAAATAATAGAATCCATATCTTAACCAAGAAAATATAATTTCTTTTCTTCATTCATATTTTTCCTGATGGAAATTGGCTGATGAGATTTCTGATATTATGGAGGATGGTGCTAATTACCTGCGCCCGTACAGCTGTGCAGACCGAGTTTGATCTTGTGACGTCAACTGCCGAGTTGCATAAAGTGTGCGGGCAGGCGATATTAATCTAAAAACCGGAAGCTATTGCGTCACTTACACAGATTGAGGGGCTATATAATAGCCGGGATACCATCTTGGAAATCATTTCTACTGCATTGTTGTAAGTACTTAAGTTGTTTCCCCCGTAGTTTCACGCTTGCAATTTCCCTGTCTTTCACCTCCACATTTCATAATATGGCAAATGCCACATAAGCTTTTTTGTCTACTGGAGCAAAGAGCCAGGTTTTCAATAACCTGCTGATGCCTCACACTGGAAGGTCATAAACAAACGCAACTTACTCCTTTCAAGATGATTGATTTAACTGAAGTAGGTACTCGACTCGGGTTCGAGACAATAAAACAGACTTCGTATACTGAACTTTGAACGATAAGAAAGAAGCAATAATTACCACATGTGTGTTAAATTTAATGGAACAATAGAGAACAACTTCTCGTTTGTACATGAAATTCAAGCACATGAAAGGAGCTTATTATAGGGGTATCATCGTAAGATTATAACGACATCTCCAGCCATTTATAGTTTCTTCTTTAGTTCTTTTCTTCGTATACAGCTAGCTCAAATGAACATAATATGTTGTGCATTTTGAAGACATCAGTCAAACATGTGATTTTTCCCGTTAAATTTGTGTGTTTTGTGTTGCTTGATGCTGTTCTTGCAACCAAAAAAGAGTCTGCTAATCCACAATTTTGACTACAAAGATGACTGTATTTGTTCTACGAAGAAGATAATTTTGATGATATATTATAAAGATTGCACTAATAAAATTTGAGATGTTTTTCCTAGCAATATATCTTTCGTCCTGCCACAGGTGTAGCATGGAGACTTGCGAGTTCACACCCGGCATTATATCATTTTATCAACACGTGTAATTCCGCCTTACAACCAAGTCTGGATATGAAATCCCTAAATCGCACAGATATCGCGAGATAAATAGTTCCGAGAGTCATCAGTCAGTCAAACATTATATATTTTATCAGTATCTAGGTTTTGCCACAGAATCTGTCGTCGGGTTTTAGATACCTAACCTAACTTAATAGGTCCCATGAGTCACATAGCTGTTTCAACAGTTCCAAATGCCCACTTTGAAATATTATAATGACGTCATTTTAAACGTTCCACTTTTGCTTCACGGTTGGTAACTGATTGTTTTGCGTAGTTTCTAGTCGCCGTTATCCGTACGAAAATTAATTTCCGAAACACATTGAGCTTGTTTCAGAGATTTCTTCACATTTTTGGAGTCAAATTGGTTCATTCAATTATTTTTGAATCTCACGAAATGCTCCTGTGAGTTATTCATTTGTTTTTGGTCGTAAGCGAAAATCATTTGTTGTTTTCATCGCTTTCTCGTGAACATCGACAAAATTTCTTAAAATCATCCAACGATATTTATGATAGTTACTTTAATCTATTCTGATGATCATCGATTCGCGTTCAACATTCTACATGCTTATTTCTTTATTTAGTTGACCGTTTTGCATGCAATAAATTGTACCAATCGATTCCTCTCTAAAGTTTGAAAGTTTTCAACTTTTTATATTTTAAAACAAGAACAATTCTTACTTTGAGCGTAGGCTGCGAGGATCTCCGTTTCCATTTTCTCTAGGAAGCTTGACGAAGGATCATGTTCAGTGGAGGGCCCTTGCTGAGAGGTGAATGCATCCAGATTCCGGAAATTAGAAGGACAGCAGCTGTTATATCTTGTAGTGCCTTGTTCCTTGTTTCTTCAGCGGGGTGGGAGAGGGTGTGGACAGCAGAGGTCCATTGAACACGGCACTAGAGCCATCGCCTAGAATGTAATATATAGGAGTTAATAATACATATGTTGAGTTATCACACAATGCGACGAGATTTATAGACTCGAGACCTATTTCTCGTTTTTTAGAATATCTTCTATTTATTTAGTCAAGACTTCGGTACTTGAACCTATCAAACTCGCAAACATCAAAAATGCATGTTCTTTAAATGCAGGGAACAGAAAACTGAATCCCCTAACCGAAAACCATACTAAGGTAAAGCTTTAAAATGGATAATGACAACAAAAGATATAATAGACGATGACTGTAAATTTCTAGATCATGGCTTATAACTCTCGAGCATATTTTAATATATCGAAAACAAACGTAGTACAAAATACTTACAGCAATGAAGTTAAACGGAACGCAAACAAATATCGCTATTATCTACCCAAGTTTATTGCCGACCTACACGGAATTTCACACAAAATATATGCGTAATTTGGTCGAGAGGACCATCGGTTAATTAAGGTTTTATGTCCTTGATTTTCTAAGAATCATCGTATGCATTCCTAATTATGCATAGGACGAAGTTTTGATTATAATTTAGCGTGAGAGGATGGATCTAAACTCTAATCTTTTCGAGCCATATATCGACCCCTTCTTGAAAAAATATGAGTCATAAACATAAATAAAACTGAAAATAACCAGATGATTCTGGAATTCGGACTATCTGCTATAATCGTTGTCAAAAGATTAAAGACCATATAGAACCCTCTGATGTTTTCTTCGGTGTTTATTATACATTGACACTTTCCTCATCGGGTCCATATATTGGTTTAGTCCCTCGCCTCTCGGGCGGCGGCTCAAGACTGGATGAATCTTTATAATTCAAATTAAGATCCAGAATAGAAACAATCTCATTGAAATGCGGTTACCCCAGGAGGGTCAGTAGTTTACTGCGTTGTTCTGCTACCTTTGATTGTTATTATGTGGTGATAATATTATAAATGTGGTTAACTGCAGTTGTTGACTTCAATAGTTAACTTCTGTCGTTGGTCCGAGATGATATTACACTTATTTAACATTCTGTATTCAGACACATAATATTATGTAATCAGAGGGCAGCATTGATATGCATATCAGACATCAGAACATATTAGACATCAGTACATATCAGACATCAGTACATATTAGCCGAGGACATATATCAGACAATAATACCCGTTTTCGCTTAGGGCTTTAGGGCAACTTTTCTTCATCCCTTCATTCTAGAGAAGGATTTGATGGAGATTTTTTGGAAGAGGACAGATTACAAAATTACCATAGTTTTAGACTGCTGGCTTCAAATCTCTTGGAAACCAAGTTGCAACTGCAGGGAGTTCTTGACAGATTCTAGCAATTATTGCATTTAAACAAAATATCACAATACACCAAAAGCGTGAATTACGGAATGAAACTGACATACAGCAAAAAACCTAAAAGAATGCGACCAAACCGAAAAATTGAAAATAAGAATATCATATTTTAGTATTTTATGTAAATGCTTTAATGCTTTTATGTAAATACTTTCACTTTTAAACAGTTTATTCTACGAATGAAGCTGATAGGACTATTATACTATCTCATCAATAAAAGCTTCGTAATTACTTTTTGTATTTAAATTTTGTGATTGACCGACTTCTCAAGTCCACGCCCCACAGTACGAGACCTTCAGCTATTATTACTTTACTTATTTACTATAATCTTATAATATGGCAACCCAAAACGCGTGATGTCTACATGGATATTTAGAAAATAGAATGTCATAACTTACTAACTTACGACTGCGTTAAATGCTGATTACAATGAATTCCATTTAACACAAATTTCAAATTTTTCAACTAATCGCCTGGGGGTCATTCTGAAACGCTACTAAAGTCGTCGAAAAATCGACTTAATAAAAAGTTGATAGCAAATTAAACTTAGATTTTTGACTTAGGTTTGTTTCGGAATTTATAAGCAAAAACGATGCAATAGTTACAATTCCAACATCTACATTTCCAGAGTATGAGGGAAACAAGAACTAATTTTCGCGACATATCACTTAACTCATTATTATCTTTGGAATAATAAATACACATGCATGCCCATTGATATTTACATTGAAAACAAGAAAAGGGATAATATATTCGACTTTTTCAATTATTAAAGATCAGTTGCAGTTGCTGTCTTTGCAAGTAATATGAGCATGATTTTTGCAACTATATGCAAATGGATCAGTGAAATGCTTAAACGCAGACTATGTTCTTTTGGGCATAGATCCGTTTGCCACTTTGTCCAGGCGCCAGTATAATGCAGGTCTAGCGCCGGTTTAATGCAGGTCTAACGCCAGTCTACTGCAGGTCTAATGCAGGTTTGGCGCCGGTTTTGCAGGTTTAGCGCCGGTTTAGCGCGGGGCCAGCGCCAGTCTAATGCAGGTCCTGTGCCACTCTAATGCAGGTCTAGCGCCGGTTTGGTGCATGTCCAGCGCCGGTTGAGCGCGGGTACAGCGCTGGTGCAATGCAGGTCTAGCGCCGGTTTAATGCAGGTCTTGTGCCAGTCTAGTGCCACTCTAATGCAGGTCTAGCGCCGGTTTGGTGCAGGTCCAGCGCTGGTTTAGCGCGGGTGCAGCGCTGGTCCAATGCACCTCGGATGCTATCTCAATATTACTAAGTTACTAATGCATTTTATACAGATTAGGCGCCGATTAAATTATGCAGGTTTGACGTCATTTCATGAATGTTTGGCGCTGTTCCAATGCAGGTGCAACGCCATTCCAATGCAGGTTAGTTACCACCGTTAGCCATGGTAACGTCCGTTAGGGACCACCGGTAACCATGGTAACGTCCGTTAGCTCCCATCGGTAACCATAGTAACATACGTTACTACGTTCGTGACCAGTGACCACCATTTACCATGATAACCCACGTTAGTTACCATCGGTAACCATGGTAACCCACCTAAGTTACCACCGGTAACCATGGTAATGTACGTTAGCTACCATAGGTAACCATGGTAACCCACGTTAGTTACCAGGTCGGTAACCATGGTTACGTTCGTCAGTTACCACAGATAACCATGGTTATGTACGTAAGTACTGAGTTACCATCGGTAACCATGGTAACGTATGTTAGTTACCACCGTTAACAATGATGAAGTACGTTAGTTACCACCGGTAACCATTATTTATTATTATTATTATGAAGAGTCATGGGGCATAGAATTGAACATGCTAAACCTGCATGAAACCGGCGCCAAACCCGCATTGGAATGGCGTTGCACCTGCATTAAGGCAGCGCCAAACATTCATGAAAAGACGTCAAACCTGCATAATTTAATCGGCGCCAAGTCTGTATGAAATGCATAAGTAATATTGAGATGGCATCCGAGGTGCATTGGACCAGCGCTGCACCCGCGCTAAACCAGCGCTGGACCTGCACCAAACCGACGCTAGACCTGCATTAGAGTGGCACAGGACCTGCATTAGACTGGCGCTAGACCTGCATTGCACCAGCGCTGTACCCGCGCTCAACCGGCGCTGGACCTGCACCAAACCGGCGCTAGACCTGCATTAGAGTGGCACAGGACCTGCATTGGACTGGCGCTGGCCCCGCGCTAAACCTGCACAAAACCGGCGCCAAACCTGCATTAGACCTGCACTAGACTGGCGTTAGACCTGCATTAAACCGGCGCTAGACCTGCATTAGACTGGCGCCTGGACAAAGTGGCAAACGGATCTATGCCCGTTCTTTTGTAAGGGAATGTTTTCATGTTTCGATCTCATTTCTTTTAAATATTTTTACTTCTTTTCCTTTGATAATATTTGTCGGACATTTCTTTGTCGGATAGAGTGAAAACCAACAAAATGAGAACCAACAACAGGCAAATCAATGGGGAAGATACTATTTTTGGAATCTCATCGCACTGATTGAGATTCCAAGAACTCCTTAGGTAGGGGAGTACTCCAGTACCACAGTAGGTACTGAAGTGCACGGTAATCACCATGAAATCAATGCTCTAGATCATGCAAGTAGATAATAACGGCAGTACAGATTCTGAAAGGGATTCGCTCTGCATCAGATGCAAATCGCAGGGCAACTATTTCCGTGGAAAGCTTGCCTCGTTACACTTTTTCAGGAGAACTTCCAGCTTCCATACTTTATTGTTCGCGTGACTTTCCTTTTTGCAAATCACAGAATTAGAGCTACTGGGCAGCCATGCGGAGGCTAACTTTCAAGCTCTTAATTGACATTTGCATAAAATACACATCGTATATTTTGATAACGATTATCATTTGGCAACGTTGCAAACGTTTATAATACAGGAAAACCAACATAAATAGGGCGAGTTTAAAGATTGCGTACGAAGAAGGAAGAAGCTTCATGTCAAAAGTTTTGAAGTTTATGCGTCCGAGCAACAGGGCAGTTGACTGATGATACAATGAAATCGCTCGTATTACAATCAGGCATTATTCGTAGGTAGTAACATGTCCATTCCGATGAATTTCTTGCAAACTTTATAAGAACCAAGTCAAGGAATGAAGAGGACAACCCTCTTAAAATTTTCTTTCGTTACAATACTATGTAGTCAATATATATACCGACATGATACAAAGCTACGGCCTGGCGACTGCTGGCCAATAATTCGAAGCCTGTGTACCGCGTAATTACCACTTACAATAACCATTAAATAATTCAAGGCACAAGGCTCGGACAGATAAGATGGATATTATATAGCTAGGAATATATAGCTGGTTTTATGTCTTCAACGTGCCACGATGAGCCATGACAATGATGCCTCTTCCCACTGCACACTGAATCGTGCACAAGCTCTCTACAGAGCTCGAGATAGGATTAACAGAGGATATTGAGGCGTCTAAGAATCTATCACGAAATTGGGTTTCACCATACTTCGTGTGGATATGAGAGGAGGTTAACGATTCCGAAACATTAACGTTTGGCCATCGAATTGAACATCAGGATTGCTTGCAATATTGAGCAGAATTTTATATTCGTTATTCGAGAAATTTTGGAGTTTTAATAGATTTAATACATGCAGAGTTTGAAAAGCTAAGAAGTATCAACGAAATTGAAAGTTTCGCTGCGGAATGGCAAGCGGGTATTCGTAGAAACTGAAGCGTTTGAAAAAATTGACCAGTTTTTGAATGGATAGCTATCATTCGACCAAATGTTAGGAGTCAGGTAATGCCGATTTCGTAATAATTCCAACAAGGACCAAGGTTTTAGACTTACAAAGGACTGGAGTAAGGAACTTAAGAATAGAACAAAAGTGAATTTTCTATCCCTTCTGACCTGATGCACCATTTTTGGTTTAACACGAGACCTCGATGGTGATTTGTGGGTAAAAGGCACTTTATTTCAGACCTAAAATCGGGATTTTGGTCGCTCATAACGAAAGAAAATATGGTGAATTATCAGCACTGGCAGATAAACTTTTAACTTCAAGGCTTATGGATTATGGTTGCTTTGAGAATGAAAAGTTCCTTCAATGTACAAAATAGGATATTCTTCGACTAAGCAGGGACAGAATGGAACACTGGTTGATAAAGTAATATCACGGTTACACTAGGCTATTGGGTCATAATTCGTTACAAAAGATATGTGAGTTAACCAAAACATGGCTAAAGTTTATAACTTGAACCCCCGACCATACCAACCACTCACTCATGCCCTTGATCCATATTACAAAAGTTACTTCATCTGAAGTTCTGACATCTTGGCTGGCACAAGTTGAAGAGGTAGCTAAGGAAAGATAAGTTTCCGCAAACTGCATGAACATCGGCAAACCACTGATAATTGGTAATACGAGAGAAAATATAGCAAATGTATTCTATGATGTTGAGTGCTCATCCATAAAATTCCATGAATACATAATATATTTACCAAAAGATAATATGTACCGACTTCGGGACTTCTTTGTGACCACGATGAACCGAACGTATGAGGAATCACGGATAAATCTCCTGAAATGCAACAAATAAATACAATGGGTAATAGATAGCAGCAGCGAAACAAAACTTATGGATATTTCACGGAAACATAAGCTGCTTTAAATAAAATTTTCCGAACGATAATGATTTTGAACCATCAATTTGTCGAATTTTCGACAAATTCAGTATATTCAATAAGAACGTTGAAAGACAAGGATCATTGGGTTAGAAAACCATTCTATAAATATCAACAAAACCGGATATCTTCATCCCAAATTTTCCAGAAAATGCGCCGATAAAGTTCGGGGATATGAACAAATCAGTGAGTCTAGAGAAACGTTGTGCAGTAAAGCATATCGACTTTTGTAAGCAATGAGCAGTTTCATATATGAATGAGATAGCATATTTAATAATTATATTATAATATTTGATTATATTCATGCGACATAATGATCGTAATAACAGCCGTTATGTCGGCCCATCAACATGGCTCAGTTATTCGTATTTCGAGCTTCTTGGGATCTTCCACAATCCAAAGACTATGACATTACTATGATACTATACTTCATCAGATATCGTGGCTATCATTTATTAGGAACGTGACCCTGCGTCAAATGGGGCATAACTATCAAAATTCAAGTTATCTAAGACAACAAGACATCAGGACATCTGCAATTTTGACCCAGAAATCCATTTCAGCATTTTGACCAATGAATTAAGATAAGGAATTGTTTTTGTCGTATTACTCGATACAGCCACCATACACCACTCATTTAGCTGGAATTTGCATAACTTTGACGGCCGAATACAGACGACTTCTATTATTGTGTAATAAAAAAGTGGCTGCAGATCCATAAGAGAGAATTATAAGTGGCTCTTACATGCAGTTCGGCAAACCTTTTTATAACGTTTAATACGAGAGAAAATATGCTTCTAGGCAGATTCTATGATGTTGAGTGAATAATGAATAAAATTCCATTGAATGCAATAATATTTATAAAATCATAATATTACCGATTCGGGACTTCTTTTGGCACTGGATGAAGTGGATCTGATTAGCTGTTACTTAAAATCTCTGACAAATGCACAAAATAAATACAATGGGTAAATAGATAGCAGCAGCGAAACAAAACTTATGGGTATTTCACGGAAACATAAGCTGCAGTAGGTTGAAATTTTCCGAACGAATAATTTTGAACTATCAATTTGTCGAATTTTCGAAAAATTCAGTATATTCAAGAACGTTGAAAGACAAGGATCATTGGGTTAGAAAACAATTCTATAAATATCAACAAAACCGGATATCTTCATCCCAGATTTTCCAGAAAATGCACCAATAAAATGAGGGGATATGAACATATCAGTGAGTCAAGAGAAACGTTATGCAGTAAAGCATAACGACTTTCGTAAGCAATGAGCAGTTTCATATATGAATAAGATAGCATATTCAATAATTATATTATAATATTTGATTATATTCATGCGACATAATGATCGTAATAACAGCCGTTATGTCGGCCCATCGACATGAGTCAATATGCTGTGATCATTTGTATTTCGAGCTTCTTGGGATCTTCCACAATCCAAAGACTATTACTTTGGCATTACTATAACACTACTTCATCGGATATCGTGACCCTGCGTCAAATGGGGCATAACTATCAAAATTCAACTTATCGAAGACAACAAGACATCTGCCATTTTGACCAATAAATACATTATCATTTTGAACACTGAATTCAGATGAAGAATTGTTTTTGTCGTATTACTCGATACAGCCACCATACACCACTCTTAAAGCTGGTACAGTTAAATGAATTTATATAACTTTGACGGCCGAATACAGACGACTTCCACTCTTGTATAATAAAAAGTGGCTGCAGATCCATGAGAGAGAATTATAAACATGGCTCTTAAACGTGCAATTCCACCTCTTTTATCATACGTTTTATAAAAGGCAGATTCTCGCCAATAGCCAAATATGTTATACTATAAAAGCAATATAAGAATATAGAGAGCAACAAGGCATTAAATACGCAACAAGAGATTAAATAAGTAAATACAAGAACATATTATGATGAGCTCGATTAGGTACTGGATAGTGGATCTGATCAGTTGTTGCTTTGACTCTGACACAAAAGGAAACCCACCGAAAGTATTGGGAAATGAGCCTGAGGACCAATCTTTTAAACCTGCCCTTTCAATCTGAGACTCTGTAGCACTGGCTTCCACTGGTTAAGTAATTTACTTTAAACTTAGACTCACGTTAATACTCGTTCCTGAAATCTGTTTGTTTCTGTGTATTCTTAGTTCTGACACCACTTTACTTTGCTCTATGGTCTATAAAGGTCATGTCACTGACACCAGGCATCAAAAAGATAAATTATGACACAAATTCAGTACACTCTCTGAAACCAGCACATCTTCTTTCTGCCTGGTCTATCATCTAACTCTTTAGAGTTACAATGATCGCTAAACTGTTTGTCTTAGGGACCCTGGCAGTATTCAATACACTCATTCAACATTAAATAAATTCCTGAATTCTAAGAACGGTGAGCCTTCATTCCAAATCATCAAAGCAGTCAATATTATTTGTAATCAAGGCGTATAATGACCATAAACTGCAGTTATGTAGAGAGGAAATAATAGAGTCAAACGATTTAACTTCAATGAACATTATAGTTAAATGCCGCTTCTTTATTATCTTTGTAACAGTAATAGAGTTGGACTGCAAATTTTATATGTGAGATTTAGGTTTAAGGGTACTTGTAATAGTGTAGTAGTGTATGACTGATTTAGTGATTTGATTGTTGGCCTATGCCCGGTAATTATATTTTGCTACTTTGGTGTACTTATGTAAAATAGCTGAATAAACAGTGTAAAAGATAGAAGATCACTCCCAATGTTCCGACCTATATTCAGTCGATAGAACCAAACGCTTAGATGGACCAAAATCACACGATATTGTCGGTGTTTATTCGGGGAATGGTTAAATACGTAATTACCTTCTACGGGACAGTGTAACCAGAAATTACCATGCCAATTGTCATAAAATCACTACTTGAATTTAGATACTACAGGTACACTCAGTACCGACTGTGATCACTGATCAGTGACGTTCCGGGCCATCACCACGCATATTTAGACTTTCAAGTTCCACCAAAATCACAATTACACAATTACAATCCCATTGTTGAGTGTTTACGACAGGAATTGGGCAAGATTAATTGTAGAAGAAAATGACAGCATTATAATAGTTGATAATGGTGAATTGATGACGTTGAACCGCCTTCTTTTCGTGCTTGTTCTACCCATGTAATTTATAGAACAATAAACATGTCCAGGATATATGATTTAGTTAGGTGCGGCTTGGGGTTAAGGCATAAACATAAATATTTAATATTTGAGTAGGTAGTAGGTAAGGTATGGAGATGGGATAGATCAAATCGTGAGTATTTTGTTGTTTTGTTTGTTGCTCTTTGTCGTAATATCATATTGTCTAAACCAAAAGAGTGTACTTTCTTACTGTGTACTGCTAGGGTTATATTAAAACTACTGAACGTGAACTTATCTTACCCATCCGTTGATTTCATTCTCTAAAGTATGCAATCGAAACACTGACAGTGGATGCACAATAATAACAATAGGAAACTTACTACCTTATTGGACATAATTATCACGGACATTTCTAGGATACAGACGCAAAATTTCTGACTTAATCTCTTTAAACACACAAATAGTAAACATTTTTAAGAAATATGTTTTTCGTGCTTAGTACCTGCAAAATGGAAATTTATCAACGAAAAATATTGAAGAATATTGAAAAAAAGTGGGAAAATAGAGCCGATAAATTCGATTTCTGTTGAAATTTGACTAGCGGCAGAATCGAACGTGAATATTAATGTCCGTGAAGTTTTAGATTCGTGAAACTAAAGTCCGTAATCATGTCCGATAAGGTATGTGCTGAATATATCAAAAAATCCCGTCTTCTCAAGCGCGAGCAGAGTTAGGAGATCTCTACATTGCGCGTCTTTTCGACCACACTTATAAACTTATTTAATACACAGCATTACAATACGCTGTATCTACTAAATTGCTACCCAGTAACAAACCAGCGTAACAATATGGGAGTGACTGATCAATTTACATGAGGTAATATGGGTGAACAAAGAACGTTCGTAAGAACAATCACTATGCAATGAGTTCTGTGTTCAGTGTACCAGTTCCACGAAACTGTGCTAGACACTTTACCCTTGCGTGGTTAAACTGTGCAGTGTAGCTAGACTGCTAGACGTCGGTGAATTCGGTGCACACCTATAGATAGAAGGGCTGTTACGGTGGCATTCCAGAATTGCTGAAATTTAGTTGAAATTTTAATGTAGTTCAGATTCGTAACGGTTGCTTTGTTTGCTCAAGTTGAAGATTTTTTCAGTCCAAGATTTTTTCAGTCCATATGCTGAAGCAGTCAAGCTATTTTATTAAATGAAAAGATCCTGGCTACTACTTCAGCTAACAGATAAATCGCTCCGGAGTTCGTATGAGTTAATCCATTTTAGCATTTTGTGTGAACATAAGATATGCGTGTCCTTTCATTATTTTAAGTATTTTTTCAGAAGAACAAATTTCACACATATAGTACTATAGTACGATTAAATCTTTAACTGCTGATTTCGCACGTCTAGCAGATAAATCTTTAAACTTCTAAACGCTGATTCTGCAGGTCTAGTAGTTAAATCTTTAAATGCTTATCTCCGGGTAAAGTGGCATCACGGACATTTCCTATCGAGCAATCCCAGCTTTTGTGAGACAATGCAGTTGCAGCAGTCTAAAGATTGACTCTGCTATTGTTAGCACGGGATTGCTCACGATACGATTTGATGAGTTCTTGATAGAAACTAAGTTAGAATAAACTGCATTCAAAATTCAGCACCAACTTGCAATCAATTGTTCTTTATCTTATAATTTTATTATCTTGATATAAGGGCATGCATGCGAATATAATTTGATTCATCAACTAATTGAGCCATAGTCAGACTGACTCTCGCCATTATGATTATAACCAGCTGGATCAAACTTTCATGTATTTGATATTTGTTGAAAGGAATGTGCTGGTCTGCACAAATTGACAAATATCAACCAACTTCAAGAAATGTCACAATCTAGAAAGATAGCATTTGCTTTTGAAAATTGCTTTTGAAAATTGCTTCTGAAGAAGACATCATTCGCAATTTATTTTCATGAGTTCGTTTTGTTCTAATTTTCTTCGCTTCTTCATAATATGAATTGGCGAGTAAAAAATAGTCTATTTTTTGTGCTCAAACTTCCCTTTTAACAAATCTAAGGCTTATTTTTCGTCCACGCCAATTGCCATGTAATTTTTCCACTGATTTATTAGAAGAAAAATTAAAGAGGCTTGACAGTGCTCTAAAATCTGAATAGAACTGAATTTAAATTTACTAGCTTATTACTGAAGTGTTGTGATGGTACGAAATGATCAATGATCACAGATAAACGGTAAAAATTGGGAAAACTTAACATTTATAGATGACTGATGAGATGTCAGGGATATATGCAATGTTAAGGTTTTAACTAGAAGGATTTAATGCTTTAATTAGAAGTTATGCAGAAATTTGGACTAGGTCCTCACCATCTTACCATGGTAACAGAGGTTTTAGTAAACTGCAATCAAATACTCAAATATCTATCAAATAAGTGCAGTAAGTAATTTAACGCTTCAATTAGAAGTGAGGCAGAAGTTTGATGTTCTCCATTTCACCATGGTAACAAAGGTTTTATTAAACTACTGTCAAACATTCAACTATTTATCGAGTCAGTGCAACAACGTCAAACAAGTTTTTCATTTTTTTAAA
>WFMF01000898.1:0-28838 GCA_011033025.1 Beroe forskalii | reverse complement strand
AGGACCGTACAGAGCTGGGCACAGTAAACCCAGCTCCCCTGACCCCACTTCCCCCCCCTTCAGCTGACCCTCAAAGTTCAACCATTGTTGAGAAACGGCAGCCACCGGTGAACGTGATACCTGCAATGATTGGCGACGGAATTAGCTTGATTTAATCGCGCAATTAATAGGTAATTAGGAATTAAAACAGGATAATAGAATATTGAATTTTCGCACAAAGTTAAGCGTGATTTAAGAAAGTTGAATACTGATTCAATAATTCATAACTCCATGCATAATTCTTAGAAAATATGCGACGGACAGTTAATTAAAGTACATAATTTTCCAATTAATTAGTGCAATGCCTCACATTTACCTGTTGAACTAATTTCACCCGTTTTTGGATCAGTGAATTTCAAATTTAACAGTTTCGAAAAAGATTTTGATAAAGGAGCAGGTTGGAGCTCACGTGGATTCATTTCAATTGTATCATAATTTACTACGTTTGACTGTTTGAAAAGCCCCCCACCTAAAAGAAGGGAAAGATTTTTACAAGTTCATTTCAAAAAGTAGTTTCATTTATGTTTACAATTTGAAGCTTTAAAGTTTAACGTCTGAACTAACTTCAAAGATGATGACGACACTGATGATCAATGAATCCCCAAAGAACCCTACTGAAATAGTACGGTACATGATCGTGATTTGAGACAAACAATAACGCAATCAGTTGCATTATTACCAGATGATATATTAATACCCCACGGCGAGACCAGTTATTTAACTTTGTTATCTAACACACGCGGTGTACGTAAAACTACACCACACTCTCTATATTAATACCGCTGAGGGAGACCGTCTCATTTCACTTTCATTGCTCCTCCTTTGCACAACGAATTTTAGCGTGGACGATGACGAAGGCTAAACGAGAACGCAAGTTGGGTGTGCAGCTAAAGACTCTCTGTCAGAACTGGATGCCCTAGCCCAAAGAAACAGAGATCTCGGAGAATTAGCAACCCAATTTTGTGAGTTACACTCCCGGGTAGAAAGTCTTGAAACACAGATCGAAGAACTGAAACAGAAGACTGACGTCGGAGGAGGAGTATCAATTCACTGTGATAACTTGCAGCAAAGAATTGACAGCATAAGCTCACTGATGACGGAATATTTGACGTCTCAGCAGACCTCAGCCCTACCCACCACGTCATGTCAGATGATCAGCCCCGGGATAAAGAAACAAGAAGATTCCGTGCGAGGCAACCAAGAGATACTAGACAGACTCGTAACCCTGGAAAGCAGTTTTAGAAGATTAGAAAGTGCGCTCAAAAGAAGCAAGACGAAAGCTCTATAATCCGCAATGCCAGGACGTTCAAATCGGAGAATTCGGTAGTCTGGTCTGACTCAATGAATGCTCGTAAGAAGAGCTACTGAAATACATCCAGAATTTGAAGAAGTCCCGACTCTACACAAACTGGATAACAGAAAATCCAGATTACCTCCCTCTCAAGTACCGACCCAAAATCAATGCCAGTGATACTGCAGTATTGATAGAGCAGAAAGCTAATCAGGCGGACTTGAGATATAGAGAAGATATATCCCTAATGAGACACTACGCAGCACGTCATGAACGTAAAACTGCCGAACTTGACCAAGTCGTTACAGAGCAAGCAGTGAGTCAGGGACTTGATGAATGTACCATAGAGGAAATCGAATGTGGGAAGAAGAAGTCAAACACCAAGAAAATATTTCGGAACAGTTGTGGAAGAAACGAGAGGACTTTTGACCAGAAAAAGGACGAGGACGGTCCGTACAGAGCTAGGAACACAGTGAACCAGCTCACACTCGACTCGCACTTCACCCCACTTCAGCTGACCTCTACAAAAGTTCAACCATTAAGTTGAGAACGGGTACACCGGTGAACGCGGATACCTGCAATGATTGGCGACGGAATTAGCGATTTAATCCGCGCAATTAATAGGTAATTAGGAATTAAAACAGGATAATAGAATATTGAATTTTCGCACAGTTAAAGCGTGATTTAAGAAAGTTGAATACTGATTCAATAATTCATAACTCCATGCGCATAATTCTTAGAAAATATGCGACGGACAGTTAATTAAAGTACGCTAATTTTCCAATTAATTAGTGCAATACTTACTCACATTTACCTGTTGAACTAATTTCACCCGTTTTGGATCAGTGAATTTCAAATTTAACAGTTTCGAAAAAAGATTTTGATAAAGGAGCAGGTTGGAGCTCACGTGGATTCATTTCAATTGTATCATAATTTACTACGTTTGACTGTTTGAAAAGCCCCCACCTAAAGAAGGGCGAAAGATTTTACAAGTTCATTTCAAAAAGTAGTTTCATTTTATGTTTACAATTTGAAGCTTTAAAGTTTAACGTCTGAACTAACTTCAAAGATGATGACGACACTGATGATCAATGAATCCCAAAGAACCCTACTGAAATAGTACGGTACATGATCGTGATTTGAGACAAACAATAACGCAATCAGTTGCATTATTACCAGATGATATATTAATACCCCACGGCGAGACCAGTTATTTAACTTTGTTATCTAACACACGCGGTGTACGTAAAACTACACCACACTCTCTATATTAATACCGCTGAGGGAGACCGTCTCATTTCACTTTCATTGCTCACTCCTTTGCACAACGAATTTTAGCGTGGACGATGACGAAGGCTAAACGAGAACGCAAGTTGGAGTGTGTAGCTAAAGACTCTCTGTCAGAACTGGATGCCCTAGCCCAAAGAAACAGAGATCTACTCGGAGAATTAGCAACCCAATTTTGTGAGTTACACTCCCGGGTAGAAAGTCTTGAAACACAGATCGAAGAACTGAAACAGAAGACTGACGTCGGAGGAGGAGTATCAATTCACTGTGATAACTTGCAGCAAAGAATTGACAGCATAAGCTCACTGATGACGGAATATTTGACGTCTCAGCAGACCTCAGCCCTACCCACCACGTCATGTCAGATGATCAGCCCCCGGGATAAAGAAACAAAGAAGATTCCGTGCGAGGCGAACCAAGAGATACTAGACAGACTCGTAACCCTGGAAAGCAGTTTTAGAAGATTAGAAGAGTGCGCTCAAAAGAAGCAAGACGAAAGCTCTATAATCCGCAATGCCAGGACGTTCAAATCGGAGAATTCGGTAGTCTGGTCTGACTCAATGAATGCTCGTAAGAAGAGCTACTGGAAATACATCCAGAATTTGAAGAAGTCCCGACTCTACACAAACTGGATAACAGAAAATCCAGATTACCTCCCTCTCAAGTACCGACCCAAAATCAATGCCAGTGATACTGCAGTATTGATAGAGCAGAAAGCTAATCAGGCGGACTTGAGATATAGAGAAGATATATCCCTAATGAGACACTACGCAGCACGTCATGAACGTAAAACTGCCGAACTTGACCAAGTCGTTACAGAGCAAGCAGTGAGTCAGGGACTTGATGAATGTACCATAGAGGAAATCAAGCGAATGTGGGAAGAAGAAGTCAAACACCAAGAAAATATTTCGGAACAGTTGTGGAAGAAACGAGAGGACTTTTTGACCAGAAAAAAGGACGAGGACGGTCCGTACAGAGCTAGGAACACAGTGAACCAGCTCACACTCGACTCGCACTTCACCCCCACTTCAGCTGACCTCTACAAAAGTTCAACCATTAAGTTGAGAACGGGTACACCGGTGAACGCGGATACCTGCAATGATTGGCGACGGAATTAGCGATTTAATCCGCGCAATTAATAGGTAATTAGGAATTAAAACAGGATAATAGAATATTGAATTTTCGCACAGTTAAAGCGTGATTTAAGAAAGTTGAATACTGATTCAATAATTCATAACTCCATGCGCATAATTCTTAGAAAATATGCGACGGACAGTTAATTAAAGTACGCTAATTTTCCAATTAATTAGTGCAATACTTACTCACATTTACCTGTTGAACTAATTTCACCCGTTTTGGATCAGTGAATTTCAAATTTAACAGTTTCGAAAAAAGATTTTGATAAAGGAGCAGGTTGGAGCTCACGTGGATTCATTTCAATTGTATCATAATTTACTACGTTTGACTGTTTGAAAAGCCCCCACCTAAAGAAGGGCGAAAGATTTTACAAGTTCATTTCAAAAAGTAGTTTCATTTTATGTTTACAATTTGAAGCTTTAAAGTTTAACGTCTGAACTAACTTCAAAGATGATGACGACACTGATGATCAATGAATCCCAAAGAACCCTACTGAAATAGTACGGTACATGATCGTGATTTGAGACAAACAATAACGCAATCAGTTGCATTATTACCAGATGATATATATATATATATATATATTTATTTATTTATTTATATGTGGCGATTCATTTTCAAGTAAGCATCGAAATTATTTTTTAATCGTGTTGTAAGAAAGTTATAATAAATCAGAAAAATAAAGAATTTTTTTTGCGGTCACCCTGAGGGGCGTGGGTGGCCACGCCCTTTTTTCGCAGAAATTAAACTTTCGAATTTTTTCAAAATTCCTTCGCCATCGAGTTGCTTATGATGAATAAAAATTTTGAGAATTTTGTCCGCATTATTGGGTCACCCTGAGGGGCGTGGGGGGCCACGCCCTTTTTTTCGCAAAAATTAAACTTTCGAATTTTTTCAAAATTCCTTCGCCATCGAGTTGCTTATGATGAATAAAAATTTTGAGAATTTTGTCCGAATTATTGGGTCACTCTGAGGAGCGTGGGAGGCCACGCCCTTTTTTTCGCAAAAATCAAACTTTCGAATTTTTTCAAAATTCCTTCGCCATCAAGTTGCTTATGATGAATAAAAGTTTTGAGAATTTTGTCCGAATTATTGGGTCACCCTAAGGGGCGTGGGAGGCCACGCCCTTTTTTCGCAAAAAAACGATTTTCGAATTTTTCCAAAATTCCTTCGCCATCGAGTTGCTTATGATGAGTATTTTGAGAATATTGTCGGCAATATTGGGTTACCGTTGGGGGCGTGGGAAGCTTTTTTCGCAGAAATTAAAGTTTCGAATTTCCCCTCCAAACTCGCACGGTCAAATCACTGTCAAAGGGACATGTGGCCGTTAGCTCATGCGGCTGCCATCATTCGCCGTCCGTAGGACGGGAACCGACTAGTAATAATAATAATAATAAGTTATATTTATAATTTATGGTGGCACAACTTCTATCACACTCAGGTGTGCCACAAAACATAACTGTCAAGATTACATAAACAGTGGTCAAGTGTGTTAAAATGCTATTCAGGTAGGAAATTTTAAAAGTGACATTGTATAACGGGTCACAACTAATTATTTGGACAAATTCAATGTGCTTTTTTTCAGGTGATTGATGTGTTATTTTAGGAGTTAGATATAAATGTTCTAGACGTTTTAAGCCCGTAGATTAAGAGTTAATTGCTGTCAAGGACCTTTGATCGATTCTTCCTCTTGTAACAGGCATTTCAGAGCGGTTGGTCAAAAAAAACTTCTGTACAGATTCTAAAGGATGATTATTAGCACAAAAAATGTCGGTTAGTTGCTATTACGTGATATTATCAAGCAGGAGGGTTTCAAGGTTGACTACTGACAGTATCATCTATAACTTCGATACTGGTGGCCAGATGGAACAAAATAAAGGCTGGGAAATGGTATTTTAAGAGAAAATCCACTTTCACAAATCACGTTTTTTGCCCTTTATTATTCACATATTGGGCTTCTAAGTGGTTCTAATTGCATGGTATAGCTGAAAGACATCTGGCATGTTCATGAAATTTAATATGATTTTGGTGCAGGAAGCAAAGAATTCTCTCGATTTTCCACAAACAACATAATATGTAGACGTCTTCCTTGGGATCTCAACTAGAGGTGTGCATGAAGAAACCGGGATAAGAACTGTTTACAATGTCCCTGTGCCTATATTAAGATATTACAACACAGATCAAGAGTCAAGACGCAACTTGTTCAAATTTGTACAGAATAATTTCCCACTGCCAGGTACAAATTGGCTCGTTACTGAGATAAACATGATTTTTATAATGTTTCCCTGGTGTTATCCATAATCTTCAGGCTTTAAACTTTCAGAATATTTATATCCAACTCTTAAAATAGCACATTAACCACCCGAAAAAAAGTGCATGAGATTTGTCCAAATAATTAGTTGTGACCCGTTACATATTACTGATTTGAACCTTTCAAATAAAAAATTGATTATTGTGTTTTCATGACAGAATCTGTAGGAAAAAACAACATCAAATCAATAAACTTGAGTCTTTTGGTGTTGCCTGTTGCAATTTAATGATATATTTGAACATCAAAAGCAGCCATTTTTGTGGTTAATTCTCATTTTCAGCTGCTTTTCATAATTAAGTTATTATTCCATTGGGTCTTTTAATTTAAGAATGAACAAAATTTTCAAAAATAAGTTCCATCTATAACCAGTAAAACTGTTAGGATATACTAACTGGTTTCTTGTGAGTAGATTCAACTGAGGTAGATGGTGAGTGGAGTCTGGCAGATGCCATTTCCTCCAGCTTTTTCATGCCAGCTGGATTATACACTTTTCCTTTATCATTTGCTTCTGCAGGGTTTAGAGGCTTAAAAAGATGGCAAATATGTTATCATAAAATTAGATTCAATTGATACTGCACCTATATACCATAGATCTTTATGGACTATCTGAGTATCTCACCAAAATAAAAATTAGATTATGAAACCTGGATTGGGTAATATAGAGTTACTCAACGAATAAGTCTGAAGTAACATGATTTTATGCAGATGAGCGAAGCGAGTTGCATAAATCACATTATTCACCGAAGCCAAGGGCTGAGTTGAATAATGATTTGTTTTCAACGAGGGTGTACCCCGAGTTGAAAACAAGCTGTTGCTTCATACTGATGAGTTGTGTAACGATATTATTCACCAAGTGTACAAAAGTACAAAGCTTTGAGCCTTTAAAAGGCTGATGTTTTTATCATTTTGCAAGGTTCGCAGAAGAAAAGGACGTTCTGTAGTATCAGTTTTTTTTGGTGTAGAGCAATTATCTACTGATCAGTCAAGGTAGCAGTGTGCCAGCTCTCCCAGCAGAAAAGGACGTTCTGTCGTATCACTTATTTGGCCCAAGTGTTGAATAGCATCATGAAAATGACGAAGTTTATGAGTGGAGTAACATGATAAAAGGGTGCAATAATACCAAAATGGTGGAGTAATACGACAAAAAACTCAAAATAATATGTTTTTATTCAACCAGTATAACCCCACGACATGGTGAATAATAAGACTTATATTATTTATTGATACTAACTAGAACTAGAGTTTATCACATCGCCTTTGACAAATGTTTTCACTTTCGGTGCATCATGTTCAAACTCTCTAACAAATTCTTCATAAACCTTTGCCTGTTTTCTTTCTTCAGCCTTGAAAAAAATAATGAAATATATTGATCAGTACAGTATGTATTCAAATGACATTAGCCTGTAAGAAAAAGTTGATGGCTTCAGCAAAATTCTATTGCATTAGGTCACATCAATGCTTCCATTTAAATTCTAATAACCTAGCTAATAAAAACAAGGTTTGCAAAACATGGCTCACCCTCTTTCTTTCCTCAAGTTCTTCTTTCTTTTTGATAACAGAGCTTTTCTGTTTAACACTGTTCATATTCCCAACTGAAAATGCTTTCAATTTCTCTGCTGATATGGTCTGAAAATATTGGGGTCTGGAAGATACCTTCTAGTTCTATTTGTGCCTATTTATGCCTGTTGGACACAATTAGAATTGAATTGAATTGAATAAATCAGTGAATTCATATCTTCCTACCAAATAAATTCAAGCTGATTTAACTTAATTAGGGAATTAGGACATGTTGCACATTGTAGATGAGTTTAAAAAGAAACTTGAAACATACCGCTTTCAGATGGCATTTATTGAGTAATTAATGTTAGATATTTTTGCATAATTCTTTTTTTGATGAAACTAGACAAAATTCCTCAAAAACAAATAGAGCCAGATTTTTGATTTAGGCTTTCAAAAATTTTTGGCACCAAAAGCACCGAAATTTTGGCAAAAATTTGGCACTTTTAGTGCCAAAAATTTTTGGAGACCTAAATCAAAAATCGGGCTCTATTTGTTTCTGAGGAACTTTGTTTGATTGATTTTTTGATTGAAACCATCACGGTCTTAACGGCCTTTTGTAGACACGTTTGGCTGATAGGAGCCTGGTTTCCTGAAACTGCTTCACTGTAGGATTTCACCTCCTTCACAGACTCAGAAACTTCCCTCATAGACTGCGACACTGCCTCCGAGACGACGTTACCGATGTCATCCAATGACTGGTGACTAAGGAGTTGATCCTGCAACTCAACTGTCTTCTCCATCAGTTCTAATTCATTGCTCTTCAGGCCCCTAATCAGGTTGTTCTGCTTCTTGATGATGCTCCACGCCTCGGTAAGGAGTTTCATTTGATTTAATAATACAGCCACATCTTTCTTCTCTCGGTTAAGGTAGCTCTTCAACATAGACTCAACGTGTTCATCAGCTGCGTCATACTGTAGAGTGTGCACACTCCGATTGCCCTCTTCACTCCTTTGATCCACAGCAAAGTAGCTTCACCCGCATCGTAAGGTCCGGGACTTTGATCCTCACCCATTATACAAGTTGAAAGGTAGCTTGTATACAAGGTGTAGTAATCGTACTAGCAAACTCAACAAGCAGTGATAATTAGCTAATTTAGCAACGTATATGAAAAGAGATGATGGATAGTTTCACATAAAAAAGAATTATGCAAAAATATCAATCAGTGCCAAAGTTTGCGATTTTAGCAGCAATGAACCCCAACAAACTTGCAGAGAATACATAATCCAATTCTATTTACTTATTTAGCAAATAAAGTTGGTCTCATTCAAAAATATTGATATTTGGCCAAATTATGGGGCAAAATAGGCTTGTGCGACGTGCATATGCCCATATATGGGCATACGATTTTTGGCCATAACTCGGCTATTTTTGAGATATCGACTTCAAACTTTTTATGGTAGCTCAGGGGACCATTATCCATCGATTGCACACCTCAGATCCCACCCAAGTCACTTTTGAAACAATGTGCACATTTGGGACCATTATAAGATTATATTATCTTTTTGATGCAGTTGTCTTTGAAACATCTGTTGCAATGTAAAGGGCCTCCCTCGCAGGCTCTGAAACCCACAGAACATTCCAGATGAAAATGGGTGCATTACGAAGTATTGAGATGCTGAGATTGCAAGGGTCTGGTGGAATTGTCCAAGTTGAGAGAAGCCAAGTGTTGAGGGTCTGGAAGGTGGAGAGGGCTAAGGCCAGTGGAAGAGGTAGTTCAAGTGAAGGTCGGGATTCATCAGGAGCTTCAACAATCATCTGTAGTGAAGTTGGTACTCTGATGTGGCAATTAGGTTCTGTCGGCTTGGGAAGCAGAACTTGGGAAGGGAGTCTGATCTGGCACTTGGGTTCTGTCGGCTTGGGAGGCAGATGGGCAGGATCTCTGATATGAATGGTGGGTTCTGTGGCATTGACAGGGAGATGGGGAGGGACTCTGGCCTGGATCTTGGGCTCTGTTCACTGTATACTCATGGAAATGATTATCAATTGGAACATACTAAATCAGAAAAAAATCCAGAGAGGGGGGGTTGGGCCATGATTACATAATATTTTCCCAACAGAGGGGGGGTTGGCTGTGATTACATTTGATTACAGAGGGTGGGGAGGGGAGTAAAAATGCCCAAAAATTGATAATGTAATATGTTAACGATCCCTAACGATGATGTCATAATTGTGTTATAATGACATCACCAGAACTTTTCTTATAGCCTTTTACCTACTCCTATCTTAGATGAACAAAAACCTGACCTTGATCAAGTCCTTTCTATTATTGGATCCTAAGATGGGACCTAAACTATCATCTTATGTATGTATGTTTAGGTATATACCCCTGTTACACCAAATTCTGGCCAGAAACATTTCTCAATGTGCAATTCAGAAGAACAATTTTTTATTTTCTTTCCACAGGGGGTTACTGCTCTGGCAAGGCAGGAATAATTCATGTTTACAAAACAAGAATAACAATCCAATTACTTGACCTTATCACTCTGATAAATTCTTATCCTCTGTCATATCCTAATAACTTTTGATCTGATTGGAATTGGCAAAAAGTATCCAATTTACCCATTAGATATCAGAACCTTTCAAAGTTGCTGAATTCGTGTTTTGTGCTGTTAGGTGAACTATTAATGACCTCTGGACGTCTAAATTGACAACTTTTAGTCGAATGATGCATGCCATGCATAATTATGCACTTTACATAAAATGCTGGCTTAATTTGTGTCATTTTGCTACACCTTTATAATTTACTTGGCCAGAGGACACTGTCCTATACCTGCAACATAGGAGACTGGAATAATTGTCCTAATAGGCAGGCATTGCAGGATATACATTGAAGTGATCCACTAGTGACCTGCTTCTATTTCGAGCATATTTTGCATCGTGTACCTTAAACAGTGCGTATACTTTCCCTCAGCACAATCAAGACTTTGATCTTTCATGTCCAATTGAATAATATATACTGTATTTTTGCTATGAAATTAATTTCAATTTAATTCAATAAAAATCCACATAATTTATTCATTTTATTTGGTACCTTCATTGATCCTGGTGTGATGCTGTCAGGGTTTAAACCCCAGGGTAGATTCTGTCTTTGCCTATCACTAGACATGATTGACCTACATTAACAAGTTAATCAGACATAATATAGTGATGAGGATGATAAACTGAAAATACAATTCTATACATAATATTGGTATATTACTGTGAAATCAGAATCCTATCATGGGAGTTTTTGTTGATGTATTTGAATATATTACACCCTTTAAAGCGCTAGATGAACTTAACTAATAACTATATTTTCTGACTGACATCATTATCATATATAATGAAGGCTCTTGAAGATCGAATTATTCCTCCTCAGAAGGTGTGCATCTAAGCATCTGGTTAGATGGAGACTTAGGAAATAAGTGTTACTCACTGTTATGGAGCCTTATTTTGCACGCGCAAATGTGAACAAACAGGGATACATATATTCCTAAGGCTAGTACAGTGTTCTAAAAGGGCCAAATTTAAAATAGTCATTTGGTATACTCACATATTGGATACCTGTTTGATACTTATTTTTTCACTTGGCCCTTTTGGTCAATGCATGTTCCAAAAGGGCCAAATTGGCCCCTATAGATCAGCCCATGTTCCAATAGGGCCAAAGTGGCCCTTTTGGAAAAGCGTCATGTTCCAAAAGGGCTAAATGTACTCAAACAGACCAAAAAGCTATGTTTTTCATTTGCTTTTGTTCCTCAAAGATTCCACAGTTTCAAATGTTTATCAAGCACCTAAACAGGCTTTTAGGAAATGGCAATTTAACTTAATTTCATTCCATGAGGTCTTAGAAAACAAAACCACAAACAACTTTCACATGAACAATGATGTTTTTATAGCCTGTTTAGATGGTCAACAAACTTATATGATGAAGATAAAGATAAACAGTTGTTGTAATAAATACAACACAACTATATCATTCTCAATCTTCATTATCCTTCTTCACATCATGTACCTTTACAAGGTACTCTCAATATTCAAGTGAAAATAAAACATTAAGTTGCACTATGTTATATTGCCCTGACAAAAGTGAGTTATTAATGAAATGCATAGTTTTAGATACCTTTCAACCTCAGGAACACTTGAAAAACTCTGCATTTGGTGCATTTGGACCGTTTCTGTGCATTTGGCCCTTTTGGAACATGAACCTATTCCATTTAATCAGAAATAGGACGAGTAGAGTGGTTACGAACATCTTCAATTGTATCAATTAAAAAGTCATGTTCTAGTGATATTTCAATGAATATTATATCATTCATCATAGTCATACATTCTGAGAAGTTTATAAAATAAATAAAATAAAATAAATGGTTTTGATAAGCACATCAACAATGTTTTCATAAAACTACTTTCAAACTTCCACTTTTAACTGGATCTTCCAGCCACTAATGAGATACTGAAAATTTAAATTAAATCTATATAACAAAACCTGCAATAATGCAAAGAAGTGTTAACCAGAGCATTAATTAATCTATTAATTAAAAACTGAAAACCATGCTTCAAGTAATTGAGATAAATTAAAAATTATCAAACTGAATATAATAAGTTAGATTAAACTAAATTAAATTAAAGTAATTAGTCAGCAGAGTCTGATGAAAATAAGCTTCCCATGAAATAAGGTGCATGTAATGTTCGTTGGTCGATCGAATGGAATTGGTCAATCGATCAACTTCATTTGATCGACTGATGTGTTTTTAAAAGTAAATCTTTAAGCTGGTAGGGAAACAACTAAATATTGCTCATTTAAACATGATTCAAGTCAACAGGGAGCATTAAAACACATCATTTGTTCAAATGGAGTTGATCGATCGACCAATTCCAATCGATCGACCGACGAACATTACGGGCGCCTAAAGACATAGGTCATTAAAATGGTGAAATTCAATGAAGTTTAAAAAGAACAAAATAAAACTAATATTGTAAGTTGAAGAACCTCTTCTTAGCTAGGAATGGTCTTGTTTTAAGATACTCCACTTGCTGTTGTCTATTCTCTAAGTAGCTAACAGTTTCTATTTTGGAGAGTACAACATCCGAAATGTTCCAGTGGTAGTAGATACTATTATGTCCACAATCAAAACAAAATTTCAATTAAACAAAATTTCAACATTTTACAATAGTACAGACCAGCATTATCACAATTGATTTAATTCCAATGCAAATTGAATTAAAATTGCTGATGAAAAACTTGCAAATTACTGCATAGATAAAAAAAGAACCAAATCAACATACTTCATATACATACAACTTTTTAAAATTTATTAATTAATTTATTAATGTGCAATGTAAAAGACACAAATTACCGGATCCATCCACCGTCCTCTACTTCTCTTCACTAAGTGTGTTACTTAATTTCTTGATGCTTGAGTACATACAAAGACCAAAGAGCAAGTTTCAGTTTAATTCAGGCTGGTGGTCACTGCACTTGATGGTGCTATACCCTGGTACCAGGGGTGACTGCTGGGGGCTACCTCATAAAAGCTCTCACAATTTAAACACCCCGAAAGCTGAGGTAGGTATTCGACTGAAGAAGCCTGCACACCACTCATCTTGGTGTGACTCATTTGGATCCTGCTGCTCTCTACATTGCATTACCTAAAGGGATCATGTTGGAGTTTAACAGGGGCGTGTCGAACTCATATCGCGGCTTTTCAATGCGTGGCATAGTCATGGGCAGCTCACTGCCTGTTAATTACAGGCAGCAAGCCACGCACTATTACGCCGACATTGAAAAGCTGCGATATAAGAGTTCGACACTATTAAAATTAATTTTATAAAATAGTAAGGGGGGGAACTTTGAACAGGGGTAATTTTGAACACTTGGGGTAACTTTAAATTTTTCCCGGGGGCTTTGAACACAAATAAATCAATTGTTTGCTTCCATATATTTCCCCTTATTTCTACAAACAATTAATGGGTTTAAAAACAATTCTGCCACCCATAGAATCATTTGGTTTCATTATTGCTTGTTCTGAGCAATTTCATGGAAAAAGTCCTTCAAATCGATTTTTTCATTATAAGTTCAGATTTGGTAATATTAAGCCTACTTTCATAATCAATTTATGCATTACACTTTTTGTCAGATTATATCTTGCATCAGTAATGTGTTTTTGGTTTAAATTTGAGACTTGTTTTGATTTTATTTTAGATATTTTCTTGCAGGCAATTTCCTACTTATTTTTTATGGTTGATTTTAAAAGGCCTTGATCCACCTCAAATTTGTCGGGCATCAATGGGGCTTTATTTTTGTAATAATTCAGTAGATACATGTTGAAAGTTGGCCTTAGCTAGTCAAATCATAATCTAGAGGACCTCATGCAAAATTGTATCTGGAAAAAAATGTTGGTTGGGGTAACTTTGAACACTTTCAAAAGTGGTCAAATCTCATTGCTTAAAGGAAGTTTTTGTAAGAATGGCTATAAGAAGCATCATTAGCATGTTTTAAATCAATTTAGTATAATTCGAAGCAAAAAGCACAAAAATTTTTTGGGGTAACTTTGAACAACACTTTTGAATGGGCGTGGCCATGGTTTCACCATCTGAATTGATGAAATGAATTATGTGGTAATGAACTTTTCATTGACCCAGTAGAATTTGTCCAAAAACATAAAATCTATATCCAGGAGGCTTCTAATTGGTTTAATTGGGTGTTCAAAGTTACCCCAGGGCCGGGTAACTTTGAACAACTTTGTTGCAAATTTGATCACGTGATCACGGCTCTGTTAGTACAAACTGACACATCTCACATACCAGGTTTATTAGCCAGGGCCCCTAATGGTTATAAGAACACACGAACTTTTTGGCATGTGTTCTATTTTCAGAGGGCAGTTAGAAAAACTGAAAAATCGTTCAAAGTTACCCCGCTCTACCCTAATTATTATTTATAATTTCTGCTGTTTTTCGTTAATTCAGCCTGTATTTTATTTATTTATTAATTTTAATTAAATTATTTCGTAATGCTATGGATATTTGGCAGCTACTTTATTTCGAAGTGCTATTTGATTTCAATTAAATCTAATTTAATCAACCTTGTTGAAGTTGTACCAAAGGTGATATTCAAGTTATTAGACAGATATTTCCCTCACCAGCAACGCAAAGCAATTGATATTAAGTTCGTATAACTACCTAAAACCTAAAATTTATTTGTATTAGGTTACTTAAATTATTACGTCATGTTACCTTATTAATATTATAATGATATATGTATATTTGCTTTTATGTTGTATATATGGTTCTTATTTTTATACCTAGTTAGGTACTAACCTATTTATAATTCATCACATTCATAATATGTTACCTAATTTTCATTGATGATGTTTGGTTGAAATGGTGTAAAATATAACATTCTATTGTTTTATTAACATTCTATTGTTTTATCTTGAGTTCAGGGCATCTGTGCTCTTGTTGCCCTGAACTCAAGACCTGACTGTAGCTCCTGAACTCCTCCTTCACAGTCTCCTGCACTGAGGACTTAACACTTGAAGTTACCGCATGCAACTGTTGGGAACTGTTTGTCCTTGCATTGTAATAACTCCCCCTGAAGCCAGACAACAGTCTCTTGTGAGTCCAGAAGCTTCTTTTGCAATACAAGAGTCTCACTGCTTGTCTGATTGATACTTACTGAAGCCTCCAGGGACTCTTCAAGCTTTTCCTGCAATTCCTCTGACTCTTCAGTGATCCTTCTGATCTGATTGTTTAGCTGTGAAATGATTGATAACACTCTTTGACAGGTACTTTACACTCGCTAAGAGTCACTTCTTTCTTTCACGCTGGAACAACCCAGCATCTGCAGTCTTAAATTAAGCCATCTTTCTGATTTTGCTACACAATCCATCACTAAGCAGTGTATTGCTTGCTGCAAGCTGCTCAAATTTGATTCTATAAAGTAGTGTTGTAAAGTTTTTTCTGACTGTCAGCAGGCTGAATCTGGTGCAGTTTCGACCATAATATTCTGTTAGATGCTAAAAACAGATGATTATACTTGAATGGAAGAATATAAATATGAAAGCATGAATTGTGGTACAAGATTTTGTGTGAGCATTCATTGGTATGATTTCTGGCCACTCTAAGTCTAAGCCTGGCCAAGGTTGTGTTAAGCAACCAGGCCAGTGGCAGCCATGCATGGACTTTCCTTGAATCTGCTATTTAGGGATTGTTCACATATCATGTAATCAATTTTGGGCATTTTTACTGTCCTACCCCCTCCATAATCAAACATAATAATGGCCTCAACATAATCGTGGCCCAGATTTTTTTATTTATCCTCCAGATTTTTATTTCTGATTTAATATGTTCCATAATCACTTCCACGAGTATACTTCCTCCTCTTCCTCTTCCTCCAACTCATCCTCTTCAGTCTTCATCCACCTCTACCTCTAGCTCATCATCATCGTCCTCCTTCTTCTTCACCAGAGACTCCTAGTCCCACTGAAGAGCTTGAAATCCACTCCTTGGTCCTACCTCAACCTCCTTCAATGTCTGCCAGAGATTTATGAAGAGATGTTATTGGAAATAGCCTCCGCATTGCCAGCCCAAACCCGTTCTCTATCTTCAGACATTGAATCTCAAATGAAAAACAGTAAACATGTCATTCTTTCAAATGCTGAAATGCAGCAATCAACAACATATCAGAAAGCACTCGCATTGAACTGATTACAATCTGCACGTGCAGAATATCTGTATCCGGAGTAACGGTGTGACTTAGCCCAGCTTAGCCTTTGCTTCTGATATTTTCTTGGCAAGCTCAAATTTAATTGTGTATGCCCGCATAGAAAGGCATTATTCACATGCTCTTACCAAATCTCTAATATAATTTCGCAACCTCTATTGTTTGTACGTAACGGCGGAAACATCTTCAGAATGCTCGCGCATTACAATTTGTGCGGGTAACCATGGTGACACGTGCACAGATAATTTATTTTAATTTATTTATTTTCATACAAGCACAGTATATACCAGTTTCTGAGGGTATAATTTGTTTTATAATTTTATTTTTACTGTTTAAAAGTAATGCACTCTGACATTATGTTTTTATATACCCATATTTTTAGTCTTTTGATGGGTGGCCCTATTAACAGATTTTAGATTTGACTTGGTGCTCGCCCTCAGCACGACCTAAAAGCTTCTTCTATATAAAGCAAGAGAAAATATATTCTAATTGAAGTGCTGTAAAACATTATAATTGAATTGAAGTGCAGTGAATAATTGCGCGCGCACTCATTTCTGTTAACGGTGTTTTGATTGCGTTGCGCGATCTCTAATAACTTTTGAACGGATCAGAGTTTTTTGATGCGGTAAAAAATTTTTAGTTGATTTGAATTGCATTTGTTGAAATTTGCGAGCTGTGTATTTGCAGGCACAATGGGCCTGCTAGTCTTATATATAATCTGGAGATGGCACATGAATTATGTCTGTCTGTGCAGGCGCACAGTTTAAATTTGAGCTTGCCAAGAAAATATCAAGAAAAACGAAGGCTGAGATGTGCATAATGGTACCGTTACTGTGGAGACCGATTTTTGTGCATGTGCAGATTGTGATCAGTTCTATGCAAGTGCTTTCTATTACACTTCTACTGTTGACTGCTGTGCTGTAGCTTTTTGAAAATTTATGACGTTTCCTTAACTTCAAAGTCAAGATCTCAAGATAGAGAATGGACATAACTTGAATAACGGAAGATATTCCAGATCGATAGTTTTCATAAACCTGTGGCAGAGGTCGGTCAATGATCTATGCTGATATAACAGTAGTTCCTAACCGTAGTTTACAAATTAACCGTTAGGAGCAATTGAAGGTTTGCAAAAGTGTACAATTTAATTGAGACAAATATTGGTGTAGCAGATTATGAAGATAGTTCCTGGCCACAGGCCAGGATCTATGTGAACAAACCAAAATTGTCGAAAGTTGGCATGAGAATCAGTTGTCAGAATTAACATCATCTTGCAATCAAAATGGAACAAAAGTCACTTTGTTTAGCACGACTAAGTTCTATTTTCCACTCTGCTCCTTCATAAAATTGAATATTTGATTTCGTTATAACTTTTGATCTGATTGGAATTTTTTATGTGGTAAAAAGTATCCAATCAATTTGAATGAAGGTGCTGCGTAGCAGCGCTGAGTGAGCTGTGTGTTTGCAAGCCCAACGGGCCTGCTAGTTATATATAAGATTGAACAAAGTTATCTACTAATTGAGGTCAGAATGAGTAAAGATGATGAATATGACTACCTCTTTAAAGGTATGGAACATTTTACTTCTGCATATAAGCGATATGATTCCAGGATTGATTATAAGGGAGTAAATTTGGGTTTTCACCATGATCTTGCCATTCAAATATATTTGATTAAATGTATTATACATTGAAATTAATTGTGTTCTAGAAAGGTCTGTATTTAGGATAATTATCAAAATTTCGTATTTTGAACACCTTATAATTTCAGTTGTACTGATTGGTGATAGTGGTGTTGGCAAATCTAACCTCTTGTCGAGGTTCACTAGGAATGAATTCAGTCTGGAAAGTAAAAGTACAATTGGAGTTGAGTTTGCTACTCGTTCCATAGAAGTTGACGACAAGACAATCAAAGCTCAAATCTGGGATACAGGTAGTGAATGAGATTTTAATGTTATCAAAATGGGGGGGGGGGGGGGGGGGGGGGGGCAAATGCAAGGAAGTTATTGTATTTCTACAGTGTCAAATTCAAAATTATAAATGCATTTGCGCAAAATTTCTCAGCTCTAATACACAAACATACAATATGCATGACAATTGACTCTGTCATTAGGAATAGGTATTAGGTATGTTCAGACAATATAAACACTCCTTGTTCCTTGTATGTTGTGAAGATGTGGGCCAAGGATCGACCGAGGGGCAGATTTCTGACCGAGGCCGAGGCCGAGGAAAACGAAAATCTGAAATTTCAACCGAGGCCGAGGCCGAGGAAAACGACGATCTAAAATTTTGACCGAGGCCGAGGCCGAGTCCTCAGTGCCTAATTTGCACCGAGGCCGAGGCCAGGCCAATTCTATGATATTTTCAACAATTTGAACGGATCACCACAACTGCACCGTTTGTTGGAAAAATTGAAAACTAATTGATATTGTTCAGTGGACGTAATACTAGATTTTAACTGCATTATTTGTACTTATTATTCATCTTATCTGGACAAATGAAAGCACATCCCCTGCAAGCAACCTGTATGAGACGAGATCTCAACGAGCATAATATAGCATAGTATACTATTTTTTAATTTTGAAGGTTTACGTTTATTCCAATAGCCGTACGGCCAATGACAGGAATCGAAGGATTCAAGTGTAATCAAGCCAGTGAGGGTTAAGGAAGTGCAATCCATACTTCATTCACCCGAGACTTCGCTGCAATGGGCATCTCCTCATTTAACCCTCCCGCACAGTTTCCAATACACTCGGCTGAGTGAGCTGTCGGGCTGCATAGGCACGAGATAAATCTCTCACCCTTAGCTCAGTCGTGATTACCGGGATTCGAACTCAGGATCTTTGGATCTTGTGCTCAAATTGATACCACTACACCACTGACCCTTTATAGTAGGTAATAGGTATTGTTTTGTACGTTAATAGAGATAGAATAGTCATATAATACAAGACAAAGGCTTATAAAATTTGGTCTGGCGGGCATTTGTCAATTTCGACTTCTTTCACTTCTGTACCCTAACAGTGCATTAGGTTTGATGTTGCTTCCTATTTGACAATGTTTAGCAAGGCTCTGGGGCGGTAGCCCCACAAAGCCAAACGTTCAGATAAGATTGAAAATTGGTGCCTCAAAGGATTTCACTTCAATTCTTGCCCTATTTTCTACAAGACTCCTCAAAGCAAAATCATGGCAGCAACGTAAGCCTACAATGCTGGGCAGGGGGTCTGGGGGGGCAGCGGCAAATCCTCAAACGTTTAGATACTTAGATTAGGTTGAATTGGTACCTCAGTTTGATTTCACATCAATTCTTTCCTACTCTCTGAAAGACTCTTCAAGGACAAAATCATGGCGGCAACGTAAGTACCCACAGTCCTTACAGTGCTAGGCAGGGGTCTGGGGCAGCAGCCCCCAGAGCTCAAACACTTAGATTAGATTAAATTGGTTCCTCAATAGAATTTCACTTCAATTCTCATCTCTTTTTCGACGAGACTGGTCGAGGAAAATTCATGGCAACAACTTAAGTACGGTGCTAGGAACTAGGGAGAGGTCGGGGATGGCAGCCCCCAGAAGCCAGACGTTCGGATGAGATTAAAAATTGTTCCTTCAATAGGATCTCACTTCGAATCTTGCCTATTTTCGACAATTTCACGGATCGGGACATTGAATAAGAGTCCCATCTTACTATATAATGCGTGTTGTTAATATATATATATACTAGAAGGCCCGTTGAGCCTGCTAGATAATACAAAACCAAATAATAAGCTCTCAATAAGTTTATGAAGGAGCAAAATTTACCATTATTCGTTGGTTAGTAATGCTGGACCGTGCAAGTTTTTATTATTGTAATTTGTCCTTGTATGATGAATTTAAATTTGAAAATCAAAACCGATGATCGTACTCATACTAAACGTTGAATCAAAGCATTGATTTACGCCAAAACAGTATTCCAATATCGCAATGTGCTATGCCCAAATTCGATTCAGTTTTATTTTTGATTTTGTTCAATCTTAAACTGCTGTAAATTTACATTTTCCGTTACCATCAGCTCAGCATTGATTTAAATCGAACGACGTCTGTCACAGATTTATGAAGAGATGCTAACGGAAATAACCTCCACGATGCCAGCCATACCCATTCTCTATCTTGAATTTCAAAATGAAAAACAGTAAACACGTCGTTCTTTAAACGCTACAACGCAGCAGTCAACAACGTATCAGAAAGCACTCTCATAGAACTGAGCTTAATCTGCGTGCAGAATGTCTGTATCCATAGCAACGGTGCGATTTAGCCCGGCTAGCCTTTTTGTTTCTCTGATAAGTTCTTGGCAAGCTCAAATTTAATTGTATACGGCACAAACATTATTCACGTGTGACTTTACTTTATATATAAGACTAGCAGGCCCGTTGGGCAACTAATACGCAGCTCACTCAGACCTCAAATTTCAAACCAATGCGATTCAAATCAACTAAAAAATTTTACCGCATCAAAAACTCCGATCCGTTCAAAAGTTATTAGAGTTAGAGATCGCGCAACGTAATCAAACACCGTTAACAGAAATGAGCGCGCGCGCAATTCTCCATGCACGTGTCACCATGGTTGCCCGCACAAATCGTAATGCGCGCGCGTTCCGAAAGATTGTTCCGCCGTTCTTCACAAAACAAAAACAGAGAATGCGAAATTATATTAGAGATATGTGGTTGGCAGGCGTTAGCAATTTCAGGTAGGCAACGAAATTATGTTTTAGTCGTGTTGCAAAACTTAGTAATAAATCAGAAAAAATAATGAGAAATTTTTTCGGCCACCCTGAGGCGTGGGGGGCCACGCCCTTTTTCGCAAAAATTAAACTTTCAATTTTTCAAAATTCTTTCGCCATTGAGTTGCTTATGATGAATAAAAATTTTGAGAATTTTGTCCGAATTTTCGCAAAATTAAACTTTCGAATTTTTAAAAATTCCCTTCTCCATTGAGTTGCTTATGACGAATAGAAATTTTGAGAATTTTGTCCGGGTATTCGGTCACCCTGAGGGGCCACGCCCTTTTTTCGCAAAAATTAAACTTTCGAATTTTTCAAAATTCCTTCGCCATCAAGTTGCTTATGATGAATAAAAGTTTTGAAAATTTTGTCGGCAATATTGGGTTACCGTTGGGGCGTGGGAAGCTTTTTTTCGCAGAAATTAAAAGTTTCGAATTTCCCCACAAACTCGCACGGTCAAATCACTGTCAAAAGGACATGTGGCTGTTAGCTCATGCGGCTGCCATCATTCGCCGTCCGTAGGACGGGAACCGACTAGTAATTGTAATTAATGAGTACTTTATTTCTTCTCTGATTCAGTGGTACACGAACAAATGGAAACAATGTGGTTCTTAAATGACAATAAATTTCGTCGTTCTACGACATTTTCAGGTCTCAATTTTGATCATGTATATTGTATAAAGTAGTTTTGTAAAGTTTTTAAAACAGACTGGTCGAGAAAAATCTACGGCAGCAACTTTAGTACAGTGCTAGGCAGGGGTCTATGGGCGGCAGTCCCCAAAGGCCAGCTGCCAGACGTGTAGAATAGATCAAATTGGTTCCTCAATAGGATTTCACTTCAATTCTTGCCGATTTTCGACGAGACTGGTCGGAGAAAAATCACGGCAGCAACTAAAGTACGGTGCTATGCAGGAATTTGGGGGCGGCAGCCCCCAGAAGTCAGACGTTTAGATCAGATTAAATTGGTGCCTCAACAGGATTTCACTTCAATTCTTGCCTATTTTCAGCGAGACTGATCGAGGAAAATTCACAGCAGCCACTTCAGACGTGCAAGTGAATTAAATTGAAGCTCCTTGAATAGGATTTTACAATACCTGCCAAATTAAAATCGCGGCAGTAACTACTATACATAATGTTAAATGCTTAGGAGGGTCTGGGGCGGCAGCCAAACGTTCGGAGTAAGTGAAATGAATAGGATTTCACTAATTTTTTGCATATTTAGGTACTTCCCAGATGACAATGGCCGCACTAAAATCAAGGCAGTTTTTAAAAAATCTGAATAACTGCTCAAGCATGGGTATTTCGCAGCAGCCCCTATAAGCCAGACGTTTGGATAAGACTAAATTCAATTATCAGATTAAATACTAAATTTCTTCTTACCCATTTTTTCCTATTTATGACGAGAATAGTCAAATAAAAGGACGTCAGTTTTTTGACTTCTATGATGGTCACAGTTCATCAAATGTTTCAAGATCTTTCAAATAAATCATACTCTTTATATTTGGGCCTTTTTCAAATAAAAGTCAGGTTTTTCCTGTTATCAAATATGGACATTTTCCTTTAAAATCCTCGGTAAAATCCTCGGCAAATTTATAAAAACTCGGCCGAGGCCGAGGAAAATTGGGATCTAAAATGACCGAGGCCGAGGCATTCCGAGGATTGGCAATTCTGACCGAGGCCGAGGCCGAGGCCTCGGTGAAACCCCAATCCTCGGTAAAAACCGAGGCCGAGCCGAGGCCTCGGTCGATCCTTGATGTGGGCACTTGAAATGAACGTTTAACAGATATAATTGAGGTTGTGTGAGTAATACATACACTTCTACACGTCATCAGTGCAACGCTCTGAGCCATATTTATGAAGGCACTTTCCATTGCCATTTCTAGCGATCAGATCATACTTTCGGTGCTATGTGTATTGCGGGTGTGTGTAAGAATTGTAATCTTACACCGTGAATCCTAATCCTACCCTTCCCTTCCCTCGCGGCGGTGCTGCTTGATAGTGTAACACTGTCAGAAACAGTGTGCTATTCGAGTAGCGGTATCATTATTTCATAGATCCATAGTACACGTCAGAAACCCAGATCTGTCATGAAGTGCTCGCTAAATTGTACTGGCTTTATTGAGCACCTCCAATATTACAGATCTTCATGACCCCCTATTGTTGCAGTGAGAAATCGTAATCCTACTGACATACCTGCTCCTGAACTAAATTTCCAACTCATTCTAAGTTTTTTAAAGCTATTACTACATAATATTTTCTTGTGTTCGAACTAACGTATCTTCTTTCTCGCAGCGGGTCAGGAGCGGTACCGGGCTATTACCAGTGCGTACTATCGGGGGGCAGTGGGGGCCCTGCTGGTGTACGACATAGCGAAGCACCTCACCTACGAGAACGTGGAGCGGTGGCTGAAGGAGCTGCGGGACCATGCCGACGCTAACATCGTCATCATGTTAGTCGGCAACAAGAGCGATCTCAGGCATCTGCGGGCTGTAACCACGGAGGAAGCCAAGGCCTTTTCAGAGAAGAATTTATCAGGGATTATTAAACGTAATTTGCTTTTACTTAGTACCCAGTGAGCCTTATAGTCGCTGAGATTGCAGTTGGTGAGTGCCAAGAGCGCTGGTGAGTGCTGGCTTCTTTTCACGATTCCTCTGACTTCTGAGTGTGATACTTCACATTGAAATAAGGAAAGAAGGAATTATCTGCCTTGTTTATTATTTAATTAACAACTTACGATTAACTTCCTTTTCAGAGAAGAACACGCTTTCCTTCATTGAAACGTCAGCTTTGGATTCCACCAATGTCGAAACTGCCTTCACAAACATTCTAACAGGTATGATTCAATGTTCTATCCGTAATTTCTATAATTCACTTCAGAATTTTAAATCTTATTAACTTGTTATTAAGTCATCGTTGTAGACTATTGATCTGCTCTTCAATAAGTTAAATAATGTATCTGATTAAAATATGGCTTATGAAAATGCAGAAAGATACATCATAGATCATAATATGGTTATCCATCGATCAGTAAAAGCCTATCCCCGTTTATGTCCTAGAAGCTTAAACGCACCTTAAGTTATGTATGGATTGTATTTCAATACTTCTATAACGAAATCATCGATAGAGTAGATTAGATCTGATGCTGTTTGATGAGAATGTGTGTTGGAAAACGTAGAGTAGGGATAAGGAAGCCAATTGTGCAAACTTTCGAGAACAAATGTTACTGCAGCGAACTTCAGTTAATTCTGTGGTATACCTTCGTATATTGCATCAAAAGTTCAAAACGGTGTATTTTCCTTGAAAACTGTCTTCTAGTAAACGGTTTAATTTTCTGTTATCCTCACTCTTGGATCAATTAAGACATAGTTTTTTTTCGGAAACTTATTGAAATCCTTGCTCCAAGTATCTAATTTTCAAGATTGTGACTTGTGAGCCTAAAAGTTCTTTATCGGTTCTTAGTTCTGCATACCAAACAGGATTAAATATTTTGCGCTGTAGACTGAAGTATTGGATAACATAATGCCAAAAACATTCTACTTTACCTCTAGTAAAGTAGTTACATGTTTAGTATAAGCTATAGGCTGTAGCTTCTGAATTGGTAAAACCGCTGTCACACTGTAATACGTATTTTTCTGGTATTTCTTTCCTGAATTAATTACTGCTGTTACACACAGCATACAGGTATTACTTTTCTAAGATAAGTAATTCAATATTTTGTACGCTGGTTTTATCAAAGAACTCGGACACTCGTATTACAGTACTACACAGAAGCACCTAATTGTACAGCCATTTTGGTAGAATTAATTATATTTTCATTAAGCCTAATTCCAGTGACCAGGACCCTTGAATGAGGGCGTTGGTGAGAATTGTAGTGGCTATGTATCACTCAATTCTGAGCTAATTATTTGAACGATGCACATATTTGTATATTTGAAAATACGTAGAAAAAGAGTGATGTATTGACTGCCGTGTTAGAATCTGAGAATGACCTTATAGGCATGTGATCGGAGCCCTTGCTATTTACAACGCAGCCAATGGGCCTGCAAAGTATACACAGCACAATATAAGCTGATGATTATACATAGAGTTGACGGATTCAGCATTCAAAAACTCATGCATATCCATAACCCCCCCCCCCTTTTTTTTTAGACCCTTTTTTTAAAAAATTTTTTAAAAAAAAATGGGGGTTTTTTGGGTTTTTAACCCCCAAAAAGGGCCCCCCAAAAAACCCAAAAAAAATTTTAAAAATTTTAAAAAAAATTTTTTTTTTTAATTTTTTTGGAAAAGCCCCCGGGGGAAAAATTTTTAAAAAAAAAAAAAATTTTTTTTTGGGGGGTTTTTTTTTTTAAAAAAAAAAAAAGGGAAAAAGGGGAATTTTCCGGGGGGGGTTTTTTGGGACCCCGGGCAACCCTTTTTCAAGTCAGTTTTAGTTAAGTCGTCATGTCAGTCATGTCAGTCACCCGGCCCCAAGTCAAGGGGCATTTGGTTTCGGGCATTTTTTTTCATGTCCGGGGTTTTTTTCCCCTTTTCATGTCAGTCCCCTTTTTTTTTTTTCAAAAAAAAAAATTTTTTTTCCCCCCCCCCCCGGTTTTTGGGGGCCCGGGGGGTTTTTGGGCAAAAGGGGGGGGGCTTGGGGGGGAAAAAAAAAAATTTTTTAAAAATTTTTTTTAAAAAGGGGGGTCAGTCATGTCAGTCATGTCAGTCATTTTTTCCCCCCCTTTTTCCCCGGGGCAAGGGCTCCCTTTTTTTCCCCCCTTTTTTTTTGGGCCCCTTTTTGGGCAATTTTCCCCCTTTTTTTGGGCAAGGGCAAAAGGGGCAAGGGCAATTTTTTTTTTTGGGGGTCAAAAAATTTTTTTTTTTTTTTTTAAATTTTTTTAAAAAAATTTTTTTTAAATTTTTTTAATTTCCCTTTTTTTTAAAAATTTTTTTTTTTGGGGGTTTTAAAAAATTCCTAAGAAATCAAATTTTAAATTTTTTGGGGGGGAAAAACCCCAAAAGGTTAAAAAAAAATTAAAATTTTTAAAATTTTTAAAAAGGGGTTTTAAAAAAAACCCCCCCCCAAAAAAAAAAAAACCCCAAAAGGGGGTTTTTGCCCGGAGGGGACCAATAAAAAATTATAAGGGAAAAAATTTTAAAAAAAAAATTAAATAAAAAAAACCCCAAAGGGGGGAAAAAAAAAGGGGCCCGGGTTTTAAAAAAAGGGGGGGGGGAAGGGGAAAGGGGGAAAAATTTAAAGGGGTTCCCAAAAAACCCCCGGGGGGGGGGGAAAAGGGGGGGGGGTTGGAAAAGGGGGGGGAAATAAACCCAAAACTAAAGGGGGGGGTTTGGGAAATTTCCGGGCCCTTTTTTGGGGGAAAAAATTTTTAAAAACCCTTTTTTAAAAAAAAAAATTTTTTTTAAAAAACCCCCCTTTTAAATTTTTAAAAAAACGGTTTTAAGTTTTTTTTTCAATAATTTTTTTTAAAAAAACCTTTTTTTTTTTAAAAATTTAAAAAAATTTTTCCCTTTTGGGGAAAAAAAAAAATTTTTTTTTTTTTTCCCAAAAAGGGGAAAAAGGGGTTTTTTTTTGGGGGGGGGCAGTCATGTCGCATGTCGTCATTCAGTCATGTCAGTCATGTCAGGGGGCATTCAGTCGTCAGTCATGTCAATATGTCAGTCGAAGGTTTGATGAATAAATACCATTTCGATATTATCAGTTTTAACTTTTTGACCTTTCGTTTTATGCAAAGGGTTTTATCGTACATAATCATTGGTTAATGACTGACATGACGACGACAGATTTCAAAGAACTTGACAGGGGCTTGATAATTTGGCTTGACTCGTGACCCGACTGACCCAAAAAAAGAATGACGAATAATTTGACTCGACGTCCCGACTTTTTACACAAAAAAGAAATTAACGAACAAAAATTTTTAACGATCGATTTTGGGGGCGGTTTGGGGCCGTAGGGCAATTTACCCAAAAAACGTCTTAAACCGAGTGCTATTTTAAATCTTTAAAAAATTCATAATTTAATTAGATCAGAATGGTCGGGGGGCAAAGGGGGGCAAAAGGGGACCAGGGGGCCCGGGTTCCCGGGGGCAGGGGGTCGAGGGGGGAATAGGGGCAGAGGGGCAGTTTTCACCCGGGGAAACCAGGGGGCCGTAGGGGGGCAGGGGGCGGGGGTCGAGAAATCGAGGGGGCGCTGGGGGGAAACAGGGGGTCATTGGTATACTTTCTTTACCAAATTTTTGTTTTTTGATGAAACCCCTTTTTTCAAATTGATAATTTCAAAAAAAGACACTGGTTTTTTTCCCTTTTTGGGAACCCTCATATTTTTAAGTCAATTTCAGTCTAAATTTATTTCTCATGTTCCACCTAATTTTTAGTAACTTGCCTTTTTCGAAAAGATCCCAATGTAATTTTTTAAGAAATGTAAAAAAATGGTTTTCTTCTATATGGGGAAGCTCCATCATGGTGTGTACCGCCTGTGTTCTTTTTCAACAGATGTGGGGTGAGCTGTGAGAAGACTATTTGGGGCTGTAGCAAAACCGATTTATTTAAAAACAGGAGGATTGAGGTAAAGACTGATTTGAGCCAGGCCGATCCACAGGATGAGATTTAGGGGGAGCAAAATTTGAGCGAGCAAAAAGGGGGTTTTTCAAAAAGATAGATGGAGGGGAATCCAGATTTTTAGCTGTGAGCAAGCACAGGTGTGAGATGGAGGGAGGCACTGGGGGGTGGAAGCCAGATGTGAGATGGAGGGGGCAACCACAAGAGGGTTTAGGCACTGTGACATGTGAGTGTGAGCAACCACAGATGTGAGGTATGAGGCACCGTGTGTGAGTGTGAGAAAGGTAGAGTGCCAGTGTGAGCATGTTACTGTGTGTGAGATGAGAATCTGAGATGTGGAGGCAGAGCAAGGACAGGGGTGAGATGTGAGCTGTGAGATGTGAGCAAGCACAGAAGAACGTGGTTCACCAGGACGTCACCCTGGGCGGTGAGCTGAGTGAGCTACGTTCAGACTGACTTGCTCAAGAATAACGATCGGAATTGTTATTAATGATGGATATGATTAGGATAATTTACATCCGTACGCTAACCGTTGGCGGTTAACAGTTCAGTCTCTTTCCTGTATGACGTTTCAACCCTACTCCTTGGAAGCGAAAATCACTCTACAGTACTTAAAACTTTAATGTTACTTTTGTCACATACACAGTACACCAGACACCTTTCTACTTTCATAGATGAAACTTTGTGTTCTTCCGATGCTAGCGTTAATACATTTTCAAAACACCTTGACTCTTTAACACGCCCTCACTTTCTCACATTGAATATCGTGATAAAGACCGCACAGAAAAGACGTAAGTGTGTTTGAAGTCATCCACTGACGATTATGTACCATTGCGATTACGTCATGGATGATTGTGGGTACCTTTAACTTACTTCCAACAAAAAGAGAAGTGAATCTCTCTAAAGAGGTCAATGTGTGTGCTTATGACAAATCTACTCAATATGTACTCTGTATATGTACAATGTGTACAGGGTACATGTTCGTCTGTATGTTGAGTGTTGCTACGTTGTATCCAAGCAATACAGTACAGCTATTAGTATCTGGCATCTAAGTTTCTGAGACGCATATAATTCCAATTCTCACGAAATCATTATGGACAAATGATTTCGTCTAAGTTAGTAGGTGCTCTCAAGTCCCAAACTTCTGAGATTATCGATAAACTGAGCTTTCACTGACAGAGACTATAGCTAATAGACATGAAATTTCATGAAATT
>WFMF01000897.1:0-29097 GCA_011033025.1 Beroe forskalii | reverse complement strand
GTTTGTCCCAGGGGGCCCCAAAAAACCCCAAAAAGGAAAATTGTTCGAAAAACTTGGGGACCTATTTTGGGGGGATATAAAAAAAAAAAAATAACATAGCGGGCCATTTGCCCGAAATCACCCTCATTTATTATTTTTAAATTTTTTATTATAAAAAAAAGAGATAATATTAAGCTTGCCTTTGAAAAAGGGTTTCAAGAAAATTTAAGTATTTTAAATTTTTGGGTGAGCCCCCGTTGGGGTTTAGTCTAACAAAACAGTAAAAATTAATTAATCAATAACCCTGGTGGGCAAAGTTTTTCTCCCTTTCGGAGACCCACCCAAATCGGGTTTCATTTGGGTTTGGCAGAAATTTAAAAAATTTCTCGGGGACCCAGATCCCCTTTGTCGGGACGTAAGAAAAGCCAAAAGGGGCTAATTGGAACCCCAGCACCCCAGAAAGGGGTTTTGAAAAACCAATTTTATAAGTCAAGACCTAAGGCGCTGGCGGATTTTTTAAATTTTTTAATTCTATATTGTGTTTATGAAATTAAATATCAAAAAAAAAAATTTTTTAATTTTGGGGAAATTTTTAAAAACCCCAAAACCAAAAGGGAACCCAATCAACGCCATGACAACCCCCCTAACCAGTTTCCCTGACTCCAAGGGGACACTAGCCCCCTCAGGGGGGAAAACTTTGTCAGTCATTCATTATTGTTTTTTTAATACATTTCAACCATAAATTCTAAAGAGTTTTTACATTCTCAAAATTGAAAAATTTTTTTATTCATTTTCTTTAAAAAAACCCAACAAACTGAATAAAAATTTAAGACAGATAATCATAAAAAGGAAAAAGAAATATTCCTTTCCAGATTACGGATCTTTTTTGGGAAGAGGTAATCAAATATTAATCTTTCAATTCCTCTTTTTAAGAAAAGAAAATTAGTTTTAAAAATTATAAGAACCCATCCTCATTGAAGTTATCATGGGGTTGGGGAAAGATATTTCTGGTTGGGTCGGAAACAGTAGATAGAATATAGATAGATAGAACTTAGAGAACTTTAGATGTAGAATTCACCTGCTAAAATATATCAGACGTTGCGAGGAGTAGAGTAAAAGTTGTTTAATAAGATTTGATTAGTCCAGTCTTTGGAATAACTTTTATCTATATTATCATTATTATATTCTAGATTCGGCTTCTATAGAACATAGTCTCATTTTGTTAAAGAACCTGCTTGAAAGTCGGGTTTTTGAGAATAAACCAAAATATAAATCTCCTAAGACAGTGAAGGGTGTGCTCCAGTCATGCTTATAAGCGTAGGCCGTCTGAACCACGGCAAGTCACCTTATAGCCTGATTATCCATTCAAGTAAGTAAACGTTACCCTCGGTACACGTATTACTCAAAGCACTCAACATTGTAACAACCTTAATTCATGTTCATCTCTCGCAGAAACCCCTGGTGAAGACCAAACAACTACTCGGACAGACCTGCGAATGTTGGAGGATAAGATTAAGAACTTGTAGGACGAGATCTTGCAGGACAAGATCTTTTAGCTTTGTAGGACGAGCCTAGCCGTAACAAGAAGAGTAACAAGACACTGGAGACAACAGAGAAGGACAAGCCCAAGCGTAGAGGAGAAAGACAGAGCACCTACGGATAAGGAGGAGAACTGATACAAATCATCTGCTAGTTCTCGGACTGAGGTAATGTAATCTGTGCGTTTGTTACATTTCAACTTTATTCCATATTTATACCCAAGAAAAATGGGATAATGCGCTCAAAGTTGGTGATCAAGACGAACCCCTCATTGTGTCCAGCTTCATACGCCAAGAGCTGGTGAGAAAAGCATGTCAATCTCTCAGCAGTAATCTCTCAGCAGCAGTAAAATCGTAATCTCTTGTTTTCATCAGAATTTCAAAATCTCAAAGTAAAACAAAGATGCAGCTATGTTTGATGTTGGCATCCAGGCGCATAATGGTACGGAACAACACGCTAGAAGAGTGGGACTATGATCTCAAAGTGGTCAACTTATTAAACAAACCGCTCGTAATGGTAACTTAGTAAGTGGCAAACGGATCTGTGCCCACCTGAACTAACCTTGAAATTAAACTAGGAATTATAATTATCATCATAGCTAGAGCTTCGGGTACTAACCCGTTGATATAATGGATGCTACAAGAGAAATTGCATTCGATATAAGGATAATAACAACCCATCCAAAGTCAGGTTATCATTCGGGTGGTTAGGGCATGGAATATCCCTCAGGATCTGAACTTACTGCTACCTGAAAGGGTATCAGCAAAAAGGAGTCCAAAAGAGCCACGATTGGAGCAGTCCTCCCATCCGTTTTGGCAACAGAAAACCAAAGAAACAGAGTAACTTGCGATCTACGAAACGAATGGCCGATACAATAATCTGCTTTTTTGGTCCATCAGTAAGGAGTCTGCTTCAGTACATTCTTTTAATTTTGTTACCTCTTGTAATACAATTCTTCGGATTGGTACCTATTGGGCACCTATTCTATGTCTTGCTCTGTTGCTGTAGATACTCAATGAAATCTTTACAAAAATTTCACAGTGATTTATTTCAGATCCAACCAACTGTTGAGATCATGGTCACAGCACCAGCTGCTGTTGAACCAGAGGAGGAGAAGCCTTGTCTCAGTTCAAGAGAGGAGGATCCTAAAACAGGACACTTGAAGAGAACAGTTGACCTCGGAAGAGATAAAGGAGGTGCCTCTGCAAAGAGACCACGGAAGAAAATCCCCGTACCTGTCATAATTTCCATAAGTCTACAAGCTCAACTTGTACTCAACTTGTGAAATAATTTCAAATTAATCATATGCTCATCAAGTCATATCGATAGAGACATGATCTATTATTTCAGTACCCCAAAGAAACGGAGCTCCTGGCAATCTATGAAACCAATGGTCGATATACCAATCTGATTGTTGTGTCCATCAGTAAGTTGAACCTGCTTCGATGCCGACTACCGGCTTTTTAATTTTGTTACCTCTTGTTATATAATTCTTCGTATTGCTACCTATTCAACCTCTTGCTTTGTTGCAAAGTTAGATACACAATGAAATCTTAACAAGAATTTCACGACGATTTATTTCAAATCCAACCCACAGTTGAGATCACGGCCACAGCGCCAGCTCCTGAACCAAAGGAAGAAAAGCCTGGTCCGAGTTCAAGAGAGGTGGATCCTAAACCAGGACACTCGAAGAGAGTTGACCTCGGAAGAGATAAAGGAGGTGCCTCTGCAAAGAGACCACGGAAGAAATCCCCGTACCAGCCATAAGTCTACATTCTACAAGCCCAACTTGTACCTACTCAACCTTATAATATACTAATTAAGTCTTGTCATAATTTTGATTTATATATTCACACCTTCATTAACATAACATCTCAATTTTTAACCTTTAGTGAATAATTGTTTCTTATAAAGTTATAATTACAGCAAGAAGACAAGAAGGGCAGTCAGCTCCAGCTAATGTTCTAGAACGCAGGGTTTGGGTTAAGCGTATTTTAAAGTGCATTGAAAAGCAACTGTGCATTGAAAGGAACGGTACAACATGAAAGCGTTCACAGGACCAAGCAGCCAGATATCAAGTACAACTTAATGACCTGATAAGAAGGCTGAGATTCGTTAATCACGAATCACTAAGTAAGTAATGATTATTGTCTTACTGAGCTGTAAGAGACTGATATATATGAGGCATCTGGGATTTGAATTATGTGAGAAATTACTAATCGCCAGTACCGACGTGATTTGAATTATCATTAAAAAAACAAGAAGAAAAAGATCAGCTTGGGTTTGCAATCGAAGAAATTCATGTTTATTAAGATCTAAGATACCATCGTCAATGCATCATGTTACGTAATGCCGTGGTTTATACCACATAATGAAGGGTTTAGTAACGAGTAATAATTACTAAACGTCATATTACACACGAGGGCCGGAGGCCCGAGTGTGTAATATGGCATTGAAAAACCGAGGCCGAAGGCCGAGGTTTTTTTAATGCTGAGTTTAGTAATTTTTACGAGTTATTAAACTGAATTATGCACCGACTTTACTCGAAAAAATGGCAATATTTTCAAACACAAGGAAATGTTTTGAATTAAGATTTGAAGGTACAGTTTGCTCAACTGTGCGAAATAAAATATTATGCACTGTTCTACTGCACCATAATAAATTATTATGACCTACAGTGCGTGGTAAATCGGGATTCCGGCACTGCAGTGCGCAATGGTTTATTGCGCACGGTACCCTGGTGCCTATAGGGATTTTGAATACATAGCATAAACACGCCTGGAAGGTGCATAATCTCATATTACTCCTCCTGCCACTCCCCCGTTGGTACCGATCACTTCTGGATAAATTTGGAACTTATTCTATTAATCACCTTCTTTGACCTTAATAAGCGACTTAATAAGCGACTCCTTGAATAAGGAATCGCTGTTTGAAAAGCTCAGAGTCATCAAACGGAAAACTGTAATGGCTACTTTGAGGAAAAATAGTGTGCTTGACGTGGATGAAGTAAGTTTATAATATTATAATAAACTCAATAATGAATCGCATAATTTCTCGAGTAGTTCAATAAAATAGATTATAATTTACTTTAAGAGGTGACTGAAGGGTTTAACAAAGAGTCCTCATAACGTAAAAAAGCGTGATAGATGGGGAGTATTGAATAAAAACTTAAAAAGGGTTGACAGATGGGGATAACCTTTAAAAGGAGTAAATTGTGTTAATTGATTTCTCTCAACTTCCACACTGCGCGGTAACGTAGTACGTAGTTGTTGGATATTATCAAATAAGTAAATAGAGTACGACAAGAGAAGTTCCGTGTGCATTAGGTATAATAAACTGTTTAGCAAAGAAGAGTCATAAGAAGGTATAATCAAGCAATGATTCCCGATTTCATACAGTGCTGTGAAGCTCTTGAGGACATGAGGTTTAATAAAGGGGGGATAAATGTGAAGCTCAACTGCTTGAGTACCGTGTTAGGAAGGCACCAAAGAGTAAAAGCACGGCAAATTTAACATATTACATGTTCTAGTTTTATATAAATAAGAAAATATTAGAAAAGAAGAATTATATCTGTGACCTATTGTCACATGACTGTATGCTACAACACGTTTCAGACACACATCAGGAAGAATGGGACACCGTTACCACTGTTACAGTGTTACTCTATTGTCCTGTACCCAAACCTTAGAGTAGAGAGAGAGTGCACCATGTAAGCAGACGCAAATGCAAGCCTCAATCAATCGTACAGAGGAGAATCTTAACAGCAAAGTCCATGGACGAGCGGGAGGGAAAGGATGGAGGGCTATTCACCTTAGGGTAAAAGAGAAGGTAGAAGACGGTAACATATTACCGTCCAAATAAACTTTCAATTCTTACCATTTTATAGAAATAAGAAAATATGGGTATTATTGGAACCCTATAATAACAAAGCCAGTTTATCATAATGATGTAGGGGGAGGGACCACCTTTTAAAATATCCATTAAATATCTGTCACAGGTTCTGAAGAAACGGGGTTTGATGATTTTGATCTCAGATAGAAAAGTGAAAAGACTTCTTGAATCAATGCAAATTGATTTTACGTTGCCAAGAATTGAAATATTTTTAACCTTAAATTTTGTTTACCAGGACAGCAGGACACCATTGCGGCGCTCAACCAGCAAATGCAAACGTCGGAACATTACCGAATCAGAAAGGAAGAACTGGGGATTTCTCAAGTTCACTATATCACTGACGGTGTTATATACGTTCATATATGGCGAATATATTGTAGAAACCTGAAACACTTTTAATTTGTGACTGATTCAAAAATAATTATGATCCAAAAGATTACATTTTAAACAAAAAAACCCATTCTCACAGTCACATGTTATTATGTTACACGCAACACGTTTTAGAATCAATCAAGGAAAATGTGGTACCAAAGAACAGCCATTTAGCAGAACCACTGACTACAGGACCTGCCGGTTGCTAAAGCAACTTCCAACCAGGCATGTCAAAGGAGGAATATAATGAGAATGAGAAGAAGGGAAGGCAGGACGATCTGTTTACATTCACCATAACACTAAAACTAGAGGATGGGACGATGGTAATATATACCTTCAATAGATGATATATACCTTCAACACATAACATGATAAAATAAGAGTATTATTAGAACCCGTACAACGTCAGTTTGTCATATTAACGGAGGGACCATCTTTTCAAATATGCATGTCTCATGTTCTCAAGTAATCGGGAATGGAGCTGGTTTCAATTGAAAAAGGCACAAAGATATAAGTTTAAAGAGTGATACATGAAACCAATCCTGAAAATAGCTTATATTTTATCAAAGCATATCTTATATTTCATTGCCCTTTATTGCCCATTTTGATGAAATAATTGAATGGTATCTTTTTCAAACAACATTCATTCTTGATCCCAAGCTGATGATAGCAATATTTAATAGAAAATGAGTTGAAGGAAGGAATAAAGAAAGTAAAAGAATACAAGGGTCGTAAAGATACTTGTCAGCTCGCAGGAGAGGAACCCACCTGGAAAGGGAAGCACGCAAGCAGTGTTGTTACTCGAAGCAACTGGAGAAACAAATACAAGATCTTCAAAGCGAAAGACATCACTGTATCACTACCGGAGTCTATCTGAGCGAAATCAGCATTTCATCAGTGAAGCCCTGAGCCATTATCAGGGCATGAAAGATGAGTGTAAATAATGTGCTTGATCATAATGAACCATGATCGGATAAGACTCAGGAAACAATTTTTTTGTTTTCATTAACAAATTTATTTCTTACTTTCTTCCTGACTTGCATAATCTCATAATGTCCCTTCCGATTGAGGGCTTAGTAAAAGAGGGAGGGAGAAGGGTTGTGAGAGCCGTGGGTTGCACCCTTCACCAGCAGCAATCCATCTTCTGAGAAGTGCCATAATGGAGCACCTGAAATCACGAGAATACCTGGTGGTTTATCTTTCCATACATAACCCTCAGTTCTACGAAGCAGCATTGGTTGCAGAATTTTACCCTGAACGTCTGCCAGTTGAAGCTTTGAAGGAGATGAGTAAGGGCCCAGGGGCACCCAATTATAGCACCTGCCTTAGCTACCTCATTGCGAAGCGGTATGAAACTGCAGTGTACTTAGGCAATTCAATATCAAGATTTTTATGCGCCACGATGAAAGGATGGTTTTTATAAAAAGCTATGATGAACGGCTTTGTTACTCAAGGAATCACAACAGCAGAATGAAGCCTGTATAGATGATCGGATGTTACTCTGTCACCATATTCTCATATTGTGTCATGAGTCTACTACCATGGACCCAATAACAGCGAGACAGCGCTATCACGGAAAGAGGTGAAAGGGTGAAGAAGAGACTGTTTACCCCCAACGTATTCTTGATTTGTAAGAGTCAACGCTGTTAACTCACCGGGATCGACAGAAGCAATATCACGATTATTGAATATGGAACAAATCTGTAAGAAATCACTTCACTGGCAACAAGGACAGAAGCAAAGACGCTTGATTGTATGAGTGGGACCACACATAAGGTCACATAAGGAAGCGGGAGAGATTGCATTGCAATAGAGAGAGGTATGCAACTTGCAAAGAGTGCAGGGATGGTGCACGGAGATGTGCGTGGAAGATGGTCTTCACCACATCATATGGTTTAACTCAGATATAGAGGACAGGACTCTAGAAAGGAACATCGTGGTTGCAGACCGGCACAGGTTCCGAATGATGGTTCGACGGTTTAATGAAGAGCTGGAGATGTTGATGGCAATGGAGAAGTGAAGGGGGCCAGTGCCCAGTAAATTTAGGGTTATTTTATATAATTCATAGGGTTGTTTTATATATTATTGGTTAAATTTATGGTTATGGTTATCAAATTACCTTTATCTAAAAGACAATTATAGGTTAGCTGTTAGTATAGGTTACATGTTCAGGCTATTGGATTTGGCTATGTTTTGTCTTAGGTTTTTAACAGATAGCCAAGTGCATGAAATGGTTTGTTCTACTCTATATCTTTCATTCTTGATGTTTACACAAAACGAATTTTGGTTTCCGTACTTCTGAAATCGGACCGGGCATCGTAAAGAAGAACATGGGGGACAGATCAACAGATCAGGAGAGGAGAGGAACTGTGGAGGAAAGTTGAAGGAACGATGGAGAAATTATCAACCAGGATCTAAACTCTTTAGATACTAGTTTTGCATGAAGGAGCATCAGACTATACACACGTATACGGATCAATGTACAATGCCCTAGAATGTCTTCCCACCGATGGTCAGTTCTGACATTGCTCATATGTTAGCACGTCACACCGAACCGAAACTATATGGTTCTGACATCTTAAGGCAATCGGACATGACAGAATATCAGATCAATGGAAATAGATGAAAAATATTTAACAGACATCGAGGTGATAAAATTGCTACGATAGAATTATAATAAGCAACGAAAGTCTCAACCAACACGAGATTGAGCAAGATCTCAATTTCTTCACTTCAGTATAGTTTCGTGTAATGTTAATTTTCTATATTCTGAATTATAGGTTTACACGACTTTTATTCCCATGTTGTATTGCACAATACTGCTCAATCGAAATAAGGAAACAATGGAGAAGTGAGTTTAAGACTCCAGCTAAATAGAAATGCCAGGGATGTTGACGAGTGGGGAAGATGGAATTTTCCATTTGCACTGGTAGACGGTTGTGCTTTAGTGGGGGGAGTGTCACTGTCCCAATTGTCCCAATTGTCCCTGTCCCAAGTTACTTTTTTTTGAGTTTGGGACTGGTTTTTGGGACAATTGGGACAACTGGGACATTTGGGACAATTGGGACAACCAAAAAGTTGAAAAAGTCAGTCATCTATCATTTTTATATTGATCAATGTTTTTCTATCATTGAAATAAAAGTTATATTCATACTACTATGCTAATAAGTACAAGTTTTGGTCGTGTGGGACAAAAACACTAAACTGCCACTCAAAAACACAATCATTTGAGCCCCAGTTGTCTCTGTCACTTTTGTCCCAATTGTCCCAAATGTCCCATTTGTCCCAAATGTCCCATTTGTCCCAGTCTGTATTCACTTTTTTGAGTCCAATTTGTTCCATTTTCTCTGTCCCATTTGTCCCAATTGTCCCATTTGTCCCAAATTTCCCAATTGTCCCAGTCCGAATTCACTTTTTTGAGTCCCATTTGTTCCATTTTCTCTGTCCCATTTGTCCCAATTGTCCCATTTGTCCCAAATGTCCCATTTGTCCCAATTGTCCCTGTCCCAATCCACTTTTTCTTGAGTTTGGGACAATTGGGACAGTGAAACCCCCCCCTTTAGTGTAACCACTAGTACACAAACCTACCAACCAATGCAATAATTTGATAATAATTATTCAGAAAAGATATTCATAATTTTGAAATATAATCATAGATCAATGCTGCACGTATTCGGACATCGAGATACAAATATACAAAATGTCGAGTTCAACTCACCGTTTGATTGTGACCTTTTCAGAACCGTATTCATCGTTTTATGACCAAGATAGATGACCGACCTTGCTAAGGCATACTTAAAAATGCTCGAGAGGAAGGTAAAAAGTAATCCGATCTGCTTACATACTTTCATAAATCCAAACCTCAAAAATCGAATTCAAAGGTTTTGGATTAACAGAAGAGCAATCGACTTTACTGATATTATGACTAATAGATTTAGTCTAAAACTTCGTGAGCATTGAGCAAGAGTAATAAAACGTAATTAAAGATTATTAATTAAAGTGAGCTTAGTTCTCACTCTCAAGTGCTGGGCACGTGGTGGGGATTATCATACGCAGTTTGTATTAATGAGCTTATAACTCAAGATTTACGACACTAGAATTCTGAGGACTTACTTTTAGCCCATCTAAAGCTAAGAATTCCCAAAACTAAAAGCTCTGAACCTTCTCGACTCACATGAAACATCGGTAGATCTACGACGCATCGTAAATTATAATCTCTGGTGCGAACAGTAGGATACCTAATATATTTAAAAGACATATCCACACAATTATTTAAGAAAAATCTTACCTGGCAATGAGGTAGGATTCATTTCCGTACATTGGCTCCTCTTACTTGATACTCCCTCGTCGCTGCGCTTGTAACCACCTTGCTTGTTCCTCTGAGAATCCTGAGTCTTGGGAACTTGGCTTTTCTTGCTGGAAACTGTGTTACACGGACATCACCCGATCCAAGGACTCATCTAACCTAGAAATGTGAGCTCTTAGTGCATTGTGCACAGGGTCAGGAATAGGGAGAGCTTTAGATAGTGGAATTGATAAAATCATGATTTTATCAATTGTTCATTGACACAAAATTAAGGCGATAGAATGACGTCATTATCAACGTTTAGAATGGTGAATTCATGACGTTATTAACCACTAAGCTTTCAAGAACCTGAGTAGGTTCTACTCGCTGTATAGTGCATACAGTTGCTATGGTAACAAGAAACCTTAGATGGTCAGATTGTGTGAACACTGCCAAGCCTGGCCAGGCTCTAATTTCAATGCTTGAGATTCGACGTTATTTAGCTGAAACTAATTAGTTACGGGTTACTGACAGTCATTCTATAATCAAACACTGAAACAAGGAGAACAAAGAAATAGAAGAAAGAGAAGATTTCCCAATATTTGCAACTCTCCCTGTACACAATTACATTTTATACAATGGGCAGAACACATTATAGAGTTATAAGGAAGCGATTTATAAGTGTGTAATGAAGTGTTGAGAATTAAGCAACGACAATATTTCATGCGTTTTATCAGGCTAGAGACAAACGAAACCTGGGACCTGATGCACAACAAAAGACCACTGGAGAGCCGAGAGAGCAAACGACCGTTTAGAGAGCAGAGCCGTTTATTCCTAATAAGGGCAACGAAACCAGCGGTATTTAGATTGAGCAGGTTTTACTAATTAGCCCTGCCACTATGCCACCATAGTGCTATATAATAATGATAGATACACACAGGATAGATTGAATTGAATTGAGGATCAATCATACCCCTCAAGGCATGTAAGTTGAGGTCACCACTACACCATGTGTCGGTGTGTAATAATAGCATGTAGAAGCCACCACCGGGTTATTTCACTGAATACTGCCTGGCAGCATAGAATTGGTAAATTAACACTGGCAATTGTTGAGAAGCAGGCATTGAGAAAGACAATGCGATAGATAGGCTTTTGAGATGACCTCATTTTTACAAGAAGTGTTGGTATGCTTAGATGGAACTGCCTTTGATCAATGTTTGTAACATATATTATGTGCAGTGGCATTGTGATAATCCTACTCACTGCCCGTTCTAATTTGAAAATGGCAGGAAAGTTAGAAGCTGCGACATGAATGAAATCTTCATAATAAAAGGGCAATTTGAAGCATACAAAAGATCGATATGGCTACTATACAAGTATACACTGAATGAAATCCCTGCAAAACAGTCATATGAACAATTATCAATCCAATTCTTATCACAGGTTGGCAATGAGCTCAGTTAATATTCTGATAAGACAAATCAATTTTATTTCATGACAGAAAAAAGGAAGTGTAACACAGATAGAAAATAAATGTGGGATGGATAGAACTATAAAACATGACACTGGTCGCTGAAATTATCACAGTAAATTGATAAATTAATTTCCTAATTCCTGACTATTTACTGTACAAGCAAAGAAAGCTCAAATTGATTATGAAAGGTTGAATATCCCAAGTGACTAATTTAGCTTAATCCACTTAGCTTTGTCATTATGTGTGCTAATTAATATAGTCAGAGAATGGTACCTATTTTGGTAAACATAGTGAAACAAAGGCAGAATAGATATACAGATATGAGACAATTCAAATAATCTATAAATACACTTCAATTGATAATAGGTTTTGAATCAAAATTACATACAGAATATTATAGTCTACACTGATCTACAGAGATTTTTAAGACTTATCCAGTTGATTTGCACAATGAATCAATCAAAACAATGATTTCATTTATTCCATGAAAATGTAACATTTCACTTATCAGAACTCAAAGTGCCACTTTAATAATAGGTTATTCTCATTAACTTATTATTCATTGTTTACTTATTAAAGCATTAAACTTTTATTAAAAATCTAGTCCCACAATACTTGATACCTGGTTATTAGATTAGCTTGAAATATAAATTACCTAAATGATGTAGGTACTGTACTTAAATGAACTAAGCACTGTGTAAAATATATAGGTATTTGAACTATATGTTCAAAACTATCAATACCTACCTATCTGATATAAATCAATTCACCTCATGCAACGTAATACAATATTAGTTTTAATCTAAACTAATTCTGATTATAATTTCAATATAATAACAAAAGAAGCTGATTTATATTTACATTTATTATCACACAAAAATATTTACACATTTAAAATGACTACAGTAATAATAAAATATTAAATTAAAATTGATTTAAAGTACACTACCTAGTACCTACTATATAGTACACATTAATTCTTCACTCAGCCACTTCTGAAGGCTGATCAGTTGCATGTCCAGTGTTTGATGGTTGGCTTGGATTCTCTTGCTCCACCCTGTTTTGCTCTGTAACCCTGCTTTCGTCAGATGGCCTGGTTTGGTGCAAAGCTGGGGCAAGATGTGTTCTGGCCACCTCTCCAATTAGATTCTGATTTTGCTGCAATGATGGATTTTGTGGTGTACTCAAATTTTGTACATCAGATATGTCTTGTACATGTGAATTCCTTTGTTCAGGAATACTCTGCCTCTGAGTGTTTTCATTTTGGATTCTGTTCCTCCTTTGTCTGTCATAAGCTCTAGCTCTTTCCCTTACAGGACAAGGAGGTGGAACAGGTCTAGGAGGTCTGTTTGAATTTTGTGGTGGAGCTCGCACTTGCCTACGGCATTTTGGGCAAGTAGGGTGTTGTTTCAGCCATGGATCCACACAAGATACATGATAATAATGTTTACAATTTAAAACTTTGGAATTGTCTCCCTTCTTGAAGTCATCAAGACATATGTCACAACTTTTGCCACAATCTTTGACCTTTTGTGTTGGAATTCTGTCAATTTCTGCCAAAGTCAGAACCCTTTGTGGAATCTGGGGAAGCCTGTTTTCAATAGATGGATCATTTGGATCATACCAGACTTGTCTATCTTGTCTAGGTGCTGGAAATACATGATTATTCAGATCAACTTGATTTCTGAGTCTTCTTCTCCTTCTTTGATTTTCATCATTGCTGTTATTCTCACCAAAAATTGGTACTAGGGAACCTGGACCATGCCCTGCCACAAATTCCCTATTTTGAGGATATCTTCTTGATGTTCTGTTTTGAACCCTTCCATTCCTATCATTCACAGAAGGATGTACAGGAAGGAGAGACATGAGGTTTTGAGAATTATCATTATCATCATTATGATCACTTATTTCATTTCTGATTTGAGGACGTCTTCTCAGATTTCTGTTTTGGTTATTTCTATTTACAACAACATTCACTGGTTGATGATGAGGAAGAAGGGACATAAAAGATTCAGAATTCTGGATTAAGTTGTTTATTTCATTGTCGAAAGACATCATGAAGTTATCATGTTGAAAAGTTGGCCCTCTGAAGGAATCTCTAAATCCATTCATTTCCATTTCAATTTCTTGAAATGGGTCACTTTCATTAACAGGCTGTCTTCTCCAATTGATATTGAACATCTTTAAATCTAATCAAAGAGCTTCATTAGAGTAAAATTTTCATATATTGTGAAGACATAACAATTGTGAAGATAAAACAAAAGTCTTGCAGATTTCGTTTGATATGATTGATCATTGCAGTGAATTTGATTGAGATTGATGTAGTTTAAAGGATTGATTCTTTAATTGTTGATATATGACATAGATGACTAACATTCATACAAATAATTGAGTTTATTGAGATTTGATAGAGACTGGAGAGGCTCTTTGATGTGATCAACATGACATCAAGTGAATGACATACAAGTGAAACTCGAGGATGATAATAGTGAGGAGGGTGTTGTTAAAAAGCACAAGGGGAGGAGGTGCCAGTTTCCCCAAACCCTGTATCCCGGGGGGCAAACCCTTGCTCGGAAAAAACACTTCCCCCAAAATTTCATGGACCAACAACCATACATAAAATGTCAAAACCTACCAAAACGCACGTTTACTTCATCAACTGGGGACTTAGAGCTATACGACTTTTAAACTTCCCTTTTCTTCCCAAAAATAATGTTTCCCACGGACACTTTTTTCCCAGACTTTCCTTTGACCCCATTCACACAAAATGCTGACCACCAGGAAGTGTTAAATCTTAGGATTTAGAGAGTGGGTGGTTTTTAAGGAATTTTTTGGGCAGCTTTCCGACAAAAACTTTTTTTATTTAATGGGAAAAAGGTTGGGAACGTCATCCCACACACTTTATGCGGGAGTTTTTTTTAAGGGGTGTTTTACATCATTCATTTGGGTAAAAGAATCCGAAAAAACTGTGAATGGTAGGCACCTTAATTTTATTAAAGAGCTAAGTTGCTATAATGCAATTTCAGAAGAATAAAACGTTTCCTTCATTTCAACGGGAAGTGGAAAACTTGGTGTCCAATAACACTAATTGAGAAGCGCGCTATTCATAGCGACACATAAACTGCAACATGTTATCTAGAAAATTAGAGATATTGTACATTTTTAAACATCAGCTTTGCTCCCCACCCAGTGTTACGATTTATCAATGGTAACAAGTTACACATTGTGATTACACACGATACAGACACTACACGGTGGAGGATGGGGGATGTGAGTGACATTATCACAAAGAATAGGACGTGATGCTGCTAACATTGAAAATTCCCTCCTGACTCTAGCAAGCACCAACCATGACCCGCCCTGGCAGCCCTCCACTCAGGATTCAGAAAACTTTCCTACTACCTGGGAATCCGGTACTCTGCTTGGGTAATCATGGGACTTATCTTTGACATTGGGGTGATAGAATCTCCACCAAATATGGAATGGATCATCCGAGAAATCATCACTCAATAGATGAATTTCAAAATTACCTATTTTCTGGAATTCGTTGTTTCTAAGCGACCTGCACAAAATTTAAGCATCTATTAAATATTGAAAGCTAGAATCTCTGCTAACACTCTGAATGCTCTCTTAATAACACACATTATCAACACCCAGTTCATTTACAGCTGGTTACACATCAATGAAAGCAGTCGAAGTGAGTCACTTCAAGTGAGTCACTTCAAGTGAGTCTCTACAAGTGAGTCACTTCAAGTGAGTCACTTCAAGTAAGTCACTTCAAGTGAGTCACTTCAAGTGAGTCACTTCAAGTGAGTCACTTCAAGTGAGTCACTTCAAGTGAGTCACTTCAAGTGAGTCACTTCAAGTGAGTCACTTCAAGTGAATCACTTCAAGTGAGTCACTTCAAGTGAGTCACTTCAAGTGAGTCACTTCAAGTGAGTCACTTCAAGTGAGTCACTTCAAGTGAGTCACTTCAAGTGACGTTCTAACCGTCTTCAGAACTGGTGATGTGCAGAATGGCTTGTTCCGATGACCTACCTTGTAACATAGAATAATAACCGTTAAACTCTCACATATGTGTATTGCAACATGACGTCATCAGAGTGAGCTACGTCACACTAAAATGAGTGTGGTTGCATGAAATCACCACCAAGAGTTGCAACACCAGCGGTTCAGGCAGGTGTAAACTGCATGAGTGCGTGTGTTGTGCACATTGTATGTAAACAAGTGAAACGCACTATTCTTCTTTATCCCGCTATATCATGATTCAATGACATTTCGTGATGCGTATAGTGCATTGTGCAATGAACAAAGTCATAGTTTTAGTTTTTTCTTTGGAAATTGTGCCGAATGAATTAAAACCCTTAAGTTAAAGCCACCTTAAACCAACCCATTTAAATGTTGTAACATGTGAGTTGTGGCACACTAAATCTAACCCCCCACACACAAACACACACACACACACAATCAATGCCCTCAAATGTAACGGTAGTTACATGAGATTATACCGTCTGTCTCGGATGTCAGGGTGTCTGTATGTGGTGCCACGGAGCAGTGTCCCTTGTCTACATCAGTTTGTGTATACCCTGTTTCTGGAGAAATAAAAGACACATACACACACCAGGACGTACAAACAAACATACGTACACCCAGGAGCTGCCGCACTAATGAATTGCCATATGTGTAACATGTTGTGCACACACACACAAACGAGGGGATCTTCCGGTGTTTTCAACCGTTTAATATCAAGCGGTGACAAATAGGGATTCATTTCACGGTCCACGGACGGGCATGAGCATAAATGCATAAAGGGGGGAGTGTCACTGTCCCAATTGTCCCAATTGTCCCTGTCCCAATTTACTTTTTTTTGAGTTTGGGACTGGTTTTTGGGACAATTGGGACAACTGGGACATTTGGGACAATTGGGACAACCAAAAAGTTGAAAAAATCAGTCATCTATCATTTTTATATTGACCAATGTTTTTCTATCATTGAAATAAAAGTTATTCATACTACTATGCTAATAAGTACAAGTTTTGGTCGTGTGGGACAAAAAACACTAAACTGCCACTCAAAACACAACCATTTGAGTCCCATTTGTCTCTGCCACTTTTTGTCCCAATTGTCCCAAATGTCCCATTTGTCCCAAATGTCCCATTTGTCCCAGTCTGTATTCACTTTTTTGAGTCCAATTTGTTCCATTTTCTCTGTCCCATTTGTCCCAATTGTCCCATTTGTCCCAAATGTCCCAATTGTCCCAGTCCGAATTCACTTTTTTGAGTCCCATTTGTTCCATTTTCTCTGTCCCATTTGTCCCAATTGTCCCATTTGTCCCAAATGTCCCATTTGTCCCAATTGTCCCTGTCCCAATCCACTTTTTCTTGAGTTTGGGACAATTGGGACAGTGAAACCCCCCCCCCCATAAAAAGTTTCATGTTTTCATTATAATGACGTGTTAAATTGATTCAATGTTAGTTTTGAAATACTCCTGGATTATTGCCACAGATAAACAAAACCATAACTTTTATCGAATTACAACTTTTAATTGGCTCCGTGATACACAAGGTCCTTACAAAGTTACAAGTTACAACCAGACATTAGTTTCAGCATTACCCTCAGTAATTGTCTATCTACCTATATATCTATCTCTGGAAGAGAATCTGTGGATATCACACAACAATTAACATAATCTCATGTGTTTGGCACGACTCCAACACAGAGCACACATTGTGTGACTCTGTAACTACGGATACTGCCAGCATGCACTAGGAAACTAGGCAGTCAAACAGTGTTCCTTGGAGGAGAAGATATCACATCCAAGAAAATGTGCAGGAAAAGTGGGTTGATGAACGGAATGAAAGGGGGGAGTAGATAGAAAAAGGAGGAATGGCATCTAGATGCGTGAAGATGGGATCAAGAGGTTCAAGAAAATTCGGAATTGTGATGAATTCACTTGGGAGTCTTGCATCGCAAAAATCTTCCACCCCACTATTATAAGCCAACTTCACCAAGTCACTTTAATCCATCAACGCAAAGTGACATATTAAGTGACACGCCATCAAGTGACTAATCTTCACGTTGATTCGTCATTAAAAGGCAAGACCATGACATCACACCTTCTACCAGCCTGTCGTGACCTTAGTAGCAAGATGTGTCTTTCCGAGAATTACGATTCCGAGAAAAGGAGAGCATATATCCGCACACGTGCAGAGAGTTCGCTACACTAACAGCACCAAGTCACGGCTCCGAGCAGAGAGCGGTAGTGACGTCACTTTCAGGGCTTAAAGTGGAGCGTTGACGACGTGACATCGCCTTCTGTTCGTTGACAACTCTTAGTTGCGTGTACGCGAGACTTTACAAGGTCGGTATGCTCATATGTATTTGTATGTCTGCATAGTGTTCAATGCTGACTTCTCAGTGTTCATTATGTGTGTCTGCTGCAGGTGTACATGCTCCCCATACATAACATGTACGTGATAATGCTGACCAGGCACAATAATCCAATAACCGGTGCTATAATTGAATATTAATTGTACACGGTTTTTGAGTGATCTCCACGTAATGCATTATTAATGCACTTGCAAAGCGCGTACAACTCTTCAAATCATTGCTACTGGGCCATGTGAAGCATTCAAGGAAACTTTCACCAGTATTCGGATGAAAGAAGGAATCCGATTGATACATGTATACAGGAAAGGGACGTCATTTCCAAGGAACGCATACCAATAACCATTTATTGGAATGATAATCCAACTTCTTTATAATTAAGTAATTACCAGGAACATAATTACCAGGAATGAATATACCAGGTTGGTTACAGTGGGCACGCGGTTGGCAGCGAGCCAGGGAAACACTACAGCTTTGTCCCTGATGATGTAAAAGGCGCATCTTGGCATGAGACTTGGCACAAAGACTTGGCATGAGCACAAGGTTCAATACAAAATGAAACATGGTGTAGAATTCACAGGCACTTCTGTAGCGTGGTCTATAGATTAAAAACATGACTTTTCACAAGGAAAGTAATAACATGAATTTTTGAGGAAAAAAACAGGGAAACGAGTTTAATGAAGAATAGAGTTCCATGGGTGGAATCATTATACCTTATTGTAGGAAATTAAGCACTCAAAAAATTAAGCCTACATGTCATTAAGCACCATGAAATTAGGCCCTTTTGAGAGGTCTGGTGCTTAATTACATGTTGGCGTAATTAAATGTAGGCTTCATTTCATGAAGCTTAATGCAATGTTTTCATAATGTTTTCAAATTACACGCAATTTCTTCTACATTTTCTATGCGATGAATTACACCTGTAAGTTTTCTGTAGAACAGTTCTGGTCTCCGATCACACATGGAGGGCTGGAAATCAAGAGACAGGTCAAAGCTGAATGGTCACTTGTAGAAAAGGCTAAGTTTTTGGTGCTCCGTGCTTACGTCAATGATAACTACAGCTTCGAAAGATCTGACACGGATGATTCGAAAGCTATACTGGAGAGGACGGGGAGCAAGATGCAGATGACGATGAATTGGAGGATGCAGAACCAATTCTTTTGGATGCTGTAGATGATGAGATGGTGGCTGAAGACAAAAATATTTGATTTGTTCCATTATTATTTCGATTCTGTACTTTGATCATTGCTTTACATTATCACTGAAAATGTAGCAAAATATCGAACATTTTATGCCATTTTGAATCCCAAAATTAATTGAAAATTGAGGTATTCAAAAATTAAGCCAGCACGTCATTAAGCACCATGAAATTAGGCCCTTTTAGAAGCATTGGTGCTTAATTTCCTGAGTGCTTAATTTCCAACAATAAGGTATTTTGAGAAATCTACAGACTACATCAGGTTCATACACTACCTGAATAAGGGTATAGTTGCATTGTATTCTCACTAGATCAACCCGAGATTTGATTTCTAACAAAGAAATTTGCTACATTTGAGAGAATATTTTCATATAATTATGCAAAACTTCATAATTTCCTACTCATGACGCGCAGTGTGCCTGTCTACAGGAACCTGTACAGTGTACAGCAGCATGTAGGTGTGCTATTGTGGGAGAGGACAAAGGAAGGTTAATTAAACCATGACGTGAACGTGATTATGTGATTAGATGTAAACTGCATGAAGAAAGGGATGTTTCAGCTCAATCATGGAAAACTGCTAATCGAACAGGAAAAGGTTCACGTCACAGTCTTCCACTCTAAAGCGTGATTATGACATTGCACTCATACGCCTAGAGCTTGCAGGCTATCTTAGCGTACCCACAGAAACCTCATAATTAATTAATTAGCTACTTGGAAGCCAAACTCAGCGAAAAGTGGTCCATTTTCCAAGAAATTCTGGGGATAGTTGAAGCTATATCAGTTCTTAACTATGAGGTCGAGTTGTTACATTCACACTAACAGTTACCACCCTCAACCTGAAGTTACCACCCTCAACCAGTAACCACCCTCAACCAGAAGTTACCACCCTCAACCAGTTACCACCCTCAACCAGAAACCACCACCCTTAAACCTCCTTAACGATCTGCAACTTTCCTAATTCCTATATAAGGTCTTGCATTTGGAACTTAGGGTCGGTTAGGGTAGGGTTCACGATGCTGCTGATTGAGGAAGTCACTACCGAGTATCGCTGATAATGAGCACTGAGTTTTGAGTGGTGCTAAGCGAGCAGAGCGTCACGATAAGGACTAAGGAAGTTGGTTGAAGGACTTAGTATGAATGAAAGATACGCTTCTTAAAAGAAGGCAATCTGTGATTATATTCAGTAGGTACCTACTTCACATACCCACAATATACTCAAACTTAGTGGTATGTCGCTGAGAGTTACATCCTTATACGCAACAAACAGCCACTGTTCTCGAACTACCACATTCGGAACATGCAACTTGGTATGATACATACTCCACATTCTGCTAGCACCCAGCCTCAGATCTCATATTACCTGATAGCACGCAAACCGTCTAGTTACCGAGGTTTGCGGTTTCGGCCTCACCCAGCCAGAGCCTTGACAAGCATCAGCAAAAGAAACAAAGCACACGGATTAATGAACCGATACATGGAAATCACACACATGCAAGTTATAAATCATATTAATTAAAACATAGAACAAATCGGCAATGATTCAGATTTCAAGCTTTGACCCATTGACAAATGAACGGCATATCCTTATTAATTGAAAATTAATTTGTTTGGGCGAAGGAGCCGCGTGACGATGGCTCACAACTCGTTGAGTGACACTAAGAGCATTTGAGCTATTTGAAACCAGAAATGCTTTTAAGAAATTCTGAGTAAAATAGTTGGAAGGTATGCCTAAAATTAATGTGCATTTTCTCATTCTTATGCCATCCGAAAAGTTTATTTTCATTCTTCATTAAATCATTGCCGATGCGGTATCATACAAAGAAGCAAGACTAACTGAGTATTTCATGAAATAGCCGGACCAGATAATGAAAAATAGTGCATAGAAACGTATTAATGCATGTAGGGGTGTATCACTAATAAATGAAATATGCATGATACAATAGGTACAAATAGTGTACAATGTATACACGGTGAGTGTACATATATACATGAGGATGTATACTGTATACACTAGTTGTATGCACCGTGTACACTACATAGAGCATGTGACTACCTTGGGAGCGCCATTAGAAAGACTGCCAGTTGACAGACAGGTGGCATTAAACGACCCATTTTCTCCTTTTACTTCCTGAGAATCGGACAGGTGCAAAATACACGAGGATGAGGGAGGGAGGTGGGGCAGGGAGGGCAACCCTACGACTTACACACTTACACGACTCACTTACACGACTCACTTACACGACTCACTTACACGACTCACTAACACGACTCACTTACACGACTCACTTACACGACTCACTTACACGACTCACTTACACGACTCACTTACACGACTCACTTACACGACTCGCACGACTCTTGCCCTGACTCACCTCTACACGACTCACTTACACGACTCTTACCTGACTCACTTACACGACACACGACTCACCGACTCACTTACACGACTCACTTACACGACTCACTACTAATGCGACTTACACGACTCACCACACGACTCACTTACACACGACTCACTTACACGACTCACTTACACGACTCACTTACACGACACACTTACACACTTACACGACTCACTTACACGACACACACGACTCACTTACACGACTCACTTACACGACTCACACGACTCACTTGACTCACTTACACGACTCCCACTTACACGACTCACTTACCCACACGACTCAATTACACGACACACGACTCACTTACACGACTCAATTACACGACTCACTCACGACTCACTCACACGACTCACTTACACGACTCACTTACACGACTCACTTACGACTCACTCACTCTTACACGACTCACTTTACACGACTCACTTACACGACTCACTTACACGACTCACTTCACACGACTCACTTACGACTCTCACTTACACGACTCACTTACGACACGACTCACACGACTCACTTACACGACTCACTTACACGACTCACTTACACGACTCACACTTACACACTTACGACTCACTACACTCACGACTCGACTCACTTACGGCCCAAACGACTCACACGACTCACTTACACGACTCACACACGACTCACTTACACGACTCACTTACACGACTCACTTACACGACTCACTTACACGACTCACTTACACGACTCACTTACACGACTCACTTACACGACTCACTTACACGACTCACTTACGACTCACTCACGACTCTTACACTCCTTACACGACTCACTTCTGCTGACTCACTTACGACTCTTACACGACTCACTTACACGACTCACTGACTCATACACGACTCACTAACACGACTCACTTACACGACTCACTTACGACTCACTTACACACGACTCACGACTCACTCACACGACTCACTTACACGACTCACTTACACGACTCACTTACGACTCACTTACACGACTCACTTACACGACTCACTTACACGACTCACTTACACGACTCACTTACACGACTCACTAACACGACTCACTTACACGACTCACTTGCAAATATTTCTGCTGCAGTTGGGTTGCCCCCCGTAAAATATACATAGTATCTACATTACACAAACACTACATCATATTTAACATTAATTCAGGGAATACACACGGCGCAGCTAGTGTGATATGCCAAACGATGTACTCAGCCAGCCAAAGCTCTTTCACCGTATTAGAGTTGCAAACATTGGAGCGTGTTACAAGGAAGCATCGCACTACATAATATCTAAGCCATGAAACAATTGCTGAAGGTCTACATAGATAACAGCTCCTTGCATGAATGAAAGCTCGCAAAACTAGGAAAAGGTGATCATGTGCCTATTCTTTTACTCTTTTAGCGGGCTGACTCCCATACTTGATATTCATGAACATTGAACCATTATAGCATTATCTCAATAGAACCCCCAAGTAAGCAAACAGAGCAGTTTGGTTCATCTCATGACTCATGCCCGTTAAGGAATAAGAAATAGCACGATTACTTTCGCCTCGCCGCTACGATGCTTAATTACTGCCCACAGTACTACAACCTACTTCTTATCAGCGTATTTACCTGGAAGTATCGATGGGACATGATCTGGTTGAGAGTGATGCGTTTCTCCACGTTGTGCTCGATGCAGGAGCGTATCAGATCACGGGTGTAGGGGCACGACACCTGATCCAGCGACTTAGGGTACTTCTCAGTCTTCAGGCACTGCAGCGCTTGGGAGATCTTATCACACTCTTCGTACGGGTACTCCTGGGGCGATGGGAGGGTCAATTCAAGAGAGAGGCGGGGGGCAATTCAAGAGAGGAGGGTCAATTCAAGAGAGGAGGGTGAGGAGAGGGTCAATTCAAGAGAGGAGGGTCAATTCAAGAGAGGAGGGTCAATTCAAGGAGGGGGGGTTGAGGTGAGGTCAATTCAAGAGGAGGGGGACAATTCAAGAGAGAGGCGGGGGGCAATTCAAGAGAGAGGGGAGGGTCAATTCAAGAAAGAGGGGGGGCTATTGAAGAGCGGGGGGTCAATTCAAGGGAGGGGGGGACAATTCAAGATAGAGGGGGGGGGGATTGAAGAGCGGGGGGGGTCAATTCAAGGGAGGGGTCAATTCAAGAGGGAGAGAAGCGGGTAAGGAGAGTGTCAATTAAAGAGAGGGGGTGAAGAGAGGGTCAATTGAAGAGCGGGGGGCAATTTAAGGGAGGTGGGGGTCAATTGAAGAGCGGGGGGCAATTTAAGGGAGGTGGGGGTCAATTGAAGAGCGGGGGCAATTCAAGGGAGGGGGGGGTCAATTGAAGAGCGGGGGCAATTCAAGGGAGGGGGGTATGGTTTTTCTTTCGGGGCGCTGGAGATGCTGGCATCCTTGCCTGCAATTTTTAAATTTTTGCGGATTCTCAGATTTGTCAGATAAGATGAAATCTGGAGACTTTTTCAATTTTTTACGGAGGTAAAAAGATCCAGCATCTTGAGTTGGGTCTGTGTCATCTTCAAAAGAAAAGCCATGGGGGGGGGGCAATTCAAGAGGGGTCAATTCAATAGGGGGGGGTGAGGACAGGTCAATTTAAGAGAAGAGGGGGGGTCAATTCAAGCTTTCAAGAGAGGGGGTCAATTCAAGAGTGGGGGTGAGGAGAGGGTCAATTCAAGAGAGGGGGGGGGGGGGGTCAATTCAATAGAGGGGGGCAGTTCAAGAGAGCGGGGGGCAATTCATGAGAGCGGGGGCAATTCATGAGAGCGGGGGGCAATTCATGAGAGCGGGGGTCAATTCATGAGAGCGGCGGGTCAATTCAAGAGAGGGGTCAATTCAAGAGAGGGGTCAATTCAAGAGAGGGGTCAATTCAAGAGAGGAGGGTCAATTCAAGAGAGGAGGGTCAATTCAAGAGAGGAGGGTCAATTCAAGAGAGGAGGGTCAATTCAAGAGAGGGGATGACTCAGGTGAGGAGAGGGTGGGGGATAAGAGGAATGGGGATAGAAGATAGGGGAATATTGGAGAGGAATAAGAGGGCTTAAACAGTCGTTGCATCATTTATGACCACTGCTTTCTCCACACGTTTAGCAAATAACTTAGTTCCTCACCTGCCAGTGGCTGACATCACCGTTATTTTGAGAGATGTGTATTTTGTGTGTAGTTTACATCATGTATTTTAAGGTGAAGTGCTTTAATTGCTCAGAGAAATTTTAGATTATGACGTAATTTCTACACGAGAGAGCTGTAAATTTAACATTCTAAGATTTTTAAAAGCGAAGGACAATGACCGTGCGATGCTTAATATTTTGCACTGTAAAATGTGGTGGATCTAAAATTAACTTATTTTCTGACAAACTTCAGATTTATCCCAGTCAGAAAGTAAGGTGTCAGTTTATCAAGTGGAAATCTTAAAAGTAACAATCTTGATTAATGCACGACGACTTGTTAGCCTAAGAATAATAGCCTTTTATTCAGTAATCAGTGTGTCAAGCTGTGCCAAATTACACAAATGGGTACATTTATTCTATTCAGCATGCATTAATTTGAAGGTGCCTTTGACAGCAGATTTTGTTTTGCTTTTCACATTGGTAAATTTCGCGATCCGTCTAGGCCAGTATCACGCCAGTACCAAGCCAGTATCACGCCAGTATCGCGCCCACCTAACGCCGTTATCGCGCCAGTAGCACACCAGTAGCGCGCCAGTAGCACGCCAGTATCAAGCCAGTCGAAACTAACTTTAAGCCAGGATACTGGCGTGCTACAGGCGCGATAAGGGCGTGAGGTAGGCCTGGTACTGGCGCGATACTGACGTGATACTTGCCTAGACGGATCGCTCAATTTACCCAGACCATCATGATATATAATGTCTTGTTCTTTCAATTAACAAACCATTATTTTATCTTTGTAAGAACCAGGGTTATTTTCCAGTGACAATCCAATAGGATAATTAAAGCTGATATAGCCATGTAGTAGGAAACATTGACGCGGTTAACAACAGCAGTTCTCCTTCCTAACTCCTTCATACTAACAACACACAGTTTCTAGTCACGTCTTCATCATGGCTTATAGAGGTGAACTAATGACGGGGACACGTCTACTGTTAGAGCGTGAGGTTAACAATACCAAGACATTTCACACACGTGCCTTGAAACCTGCTCCTTAGTAGATACCACCGCGATAATGTACCACCGTGTGCGTTACACCTTCTGTCAATTCCTGGTGCATCTCATCGAGATATAATCACACTTCAGTCGATATAAAAACTAAATTTCATATTACATAATCTCACATTTCTTTCAATAGAGAAAGGCACGCTTCATGTTATGAAATCATTTCATACTTTGATATTAGGTATAAAATCACACTTCATGCCCTATGATCATCACAGTGATCTCTGATTCGTAATATCTAGAAAACATTAAACTCATCGTGAATGTATCACATAAAATCAACCGATTTTAATAATAAAGCTGAAAGCTCATTTTAAATATAACAAAATGTACTCCCGATGCTGAGGAAACTCGATCTGTGCTCCTTGGTTACATTATCAACCACGTTGTCGCTTAGGAGTCATTAGCTGAGTTACATGTAAATTCTCCCTAACATTATACAACAAATAATCTAGTGGATGTTGCGCGCCCGGCACACTCCATGTAGACAGCATGACGTCATCAACACACCACTCTTAACCCTGATAATGACGTCCCTCAGGGACACGTGTAGCATTCTAACCCCTGATAATGACGTATTGAGGAAGTCCTCAGAGCCACGTAGCATGCGAGCTGGAGGTACATATTATGCTGAAGAAGGAAACATTCTCAACATTCGAACTGTATCACATGATAGAGCCTACAGGGTAGACATGCCTAAAAATAAGGAAGTGTTACAATATAACGAGCTGTATCACATGATAGAGCCTACAGGTAGACATGCCTATAACGAGCTGTATCACATGATAGAGCCTACAGGTAGACATGCCTGCTCGGGCCCTGCTCTGGTATGTGAACAAAGGGTGAGTGGAAAGGGGGAATAGTTAGACTGTTAGAGTGTTAGAGGTATCGAAGGAGGGGGGATTAGAGTATCTACTCTGTAACTCCCCCTTTCCTCTGATATCTCTAACTATACCAGGGTATACCAGTATAGAGAAAGAGAGATTAGGGATGAAGTAGGAGGGGGTGCGAAGCAAAGTAAAGGAGTAAAGGAAGTAGGAGGGGAGGTGGAGGGAGTGGAAAGGGAATTGAATTGAGTGGACCCGTGGGAAGTGAAGGGAGTGGAAAGGGAATTGAATTGAATGGGAGTGGGAGGGGAACTGAAGGGATTGGGAGTGGAAGAGGAATTGGACATTGAATGGAGTGGAAGTGGGAGGGAATTGAATTGAGTGGGAGGGGGATTGAAGGGACTAAGAGTGGGAAGGAAGGGGAATTGAACGGAGTGGGAATGGGAATGGAGTTGAGTGGGAGGGGGACTGAAGGGATTGGGAGTGGAAGAGGAATTGAAAGGGCTGAGAGTAGGAGGTAATGGACATTGAATGGAGTGGTAGTGGGAGGGAATTGTATGGAGTGGGAGGGGGATTGGGAGTGGGAGTGAATTGAACGGAGTGGGAGGGGATTGGGAATGCGAGGGGAATTGTATGGAGGTGGGAGGGGAATTGAAGGGACTGAGAGTGGGAAGGAAGGGGAATTGAATGGAGTGGGAGGGAATTGAATGGAGTGGGAGTGGAATTGAATGGAGTGGGAGGGGAGTTGTACAATCATTGGACTACTGACTTCTACACTGTGGAGTGTGGGTATATTATCGTCATCACTGCACATATTATCTTATACACAATAGGCTCTCATCCTTCGCCATGTGAGTACTTGCATACTTCACTCGTACAAAGTTAGGTATATTATTCACAAAGCGTGCACAGTGCACACACCTATACACAAAGTACCTTTACTTTCTCACACACACACACGCCTATACACAAAGTACCTTACTTTCTAACACACACACGCCTATACACAAAGTACCTTTACTTTCTAACACAGTGCACACACCTATACACAAAGTACCTTACTTTCTAACACAGTGCACACACACCTATACACAAAGTACCTTTACTTTCTAACACAGTGCACACGCCTACACACAAAGTACCTTTACTTTCTGACACAGCACACACGCCTATACACAAAGTACCTTACTTTCTAACACAGTGCACACACACCTATACACAAAGTGCCTTTACTTTCTAACACAGTGCACACGCCTACACACAAAGTACCTTTACTTTCTGACACAGCACACACGCCTATACACAAAGTACCTTTACTTTCTAACACAGTGCACACACACACCTATACACAAAGTACCTTTACTTTCTAACACAGTGCACACACCTATACACAAAGTACCTTTACTGGCTTGACACAGTGCACACACCTATACACAAAGTGCCTTTACTTTCTAACACATTACAGGCACCTATACACAAAGTACCTTTACTTACAGGACACAGTGCACACGGCATATTACAGGCACCTTACTGACACAGTGCACACATTATAGGCAATTCCACTTTCTGACACAGTGCACACACACACGCCTACGGGCACAAAGCACCTTACTTTCTGACACAGTGCACAGGCCATACACAAAGTACCTTACTTTTCTGACACAGCACACACCTATACACAAAGTACCTTTACTTTCTGACACAGTGCACACGCCTATACACAAAGTACCTTACTTTCTAACACACAACACACACACACGCCTATACACAAAGTACCTTTACTTTCTAACACACACACACACACACACGCCTATACACAAAGTACTTGTATTTTCTGCTACATCCGTTACATCCTCTCCTCACTTTGTACAATAAATACCCAGTAACTTTGTATTCCATGCAATATATTTCTTTGTAAGCTATTCCTAAGTAACCTGCCTCTATAACAAGCCCTCTTGAACCTATTAGTCACCAGAGAGCGTTACCTAGTAAAATGGTGACGTTACAGGCACATTACAGGCACATTACAGGCACATTACAGGCACATTACAGGCACATTACAGGCACATCATACCCTAGTCACATATTCTAATCATCCCACTCTAATCGCTCATACAGACCCTCCTCGCATTATGCGAGCTAGGGAAGGTTAATATTACATGCCCAGCTAACCGCATGTACTCGTCAGACTTAGAAAATATTAAGTGTGTACTGTGTACACAGCAGTAGTAGCATAGTGTACATTGTACATTCCCTGTACAGTGTACATTGTCCATTGTACATTACATTGTACAGTGTACATTGTCCATTGTACATAACATGTTCAAGGCAAATGACATGTCATGGAGTATTATAGATGCTCCATGGCGACTGAAGATTCGACACAACAAAATCCTGACTATTTTGTAAAGGCCACAGGGAGTGTTATACTTCTTATGAGGATGGTAGATTGGTAAAAGGTAAGAAAGCAGTGAGATGTGACATCAGCCCATCATTAAACATGTCAGAAAGCAGAAAATAAAACACTAAATGCATGAAAATGAAAAGCAATGGCATCCACCACATGACTTTTCAAAAA
>WFMF01000896.1:0-29218 GCA_011033025.1 Beroe forskalii | reverse complement strand
TACATGTGATAAAGAAGTGTCAGATAAATTGCCGATTTTAGATCTACTTATCATTAAAGACAGTAATTCTAGTACAGAGGACATATCTATTACAGTATACCGTAAACCGACACTCAGGTGTGTTCACTCCCTCTCAGTTTTTCACCGTTTAAGTTTAAGAAGTTAGGTTTAATTAGGACCTTAGTCGATCGAGCATGTACAAAATTTGTAGCTCATTAGGGAACTATTTCATGATGAAGTTGAGAAAATTGTAGAAATGTTAAGTAATAATGGATACAGTAGAAATTTTACGTATAGTATTATCAACAAGGAAATTACTAATAAAAGTTAACACGACAGAAAAGCTGGTACACGAAGGGCCAGAAAAGTTCAAGGTGTATTTTAAGTTATACATTGGCGACATTTCATCGAAAGTCAAACAATATATTAGTAAGGATTTACCGGGAAATGTCAGTTAATTTATTTAAACAGTTATTCTAAATTATGTCATAAGTTCAGTTTAAAGACAGACAGCCAAAACACCTCAAACATGATTTGGTATACAGGATCACTTGTAGTTGTGGGCGACGGTATATTGGTGAGACTTGTCGTGCTCTTCGAACACGGTTTGAAGAACACATGAAGACAAAGTGGAACTGGTATGACCGAAGTTGGAAAACACTTGGCGGCAAATCCAAGTTGCCAAATTACGTTTGAGGACTGTGATATACTAACGTTTCAAAGCAAAATGTTTAAACGAAAAATTAAAGAAAGCTTATATATACAGGGATACGATGATGGAACATTAATTAATGATAAACTGAAATCAGTACCGTTATTCTCATTCAATTTACCAACATATCAAGACCAACTGTAGGGCAGAATTTTCCCCACCTATTGACAAGGTCAAGACACTAAGTCACTGAGCAACAGGGTGTCGGTATGCAGTGACGTATTGACAAGCATAGGGTTTGAGCTGGAACTCTCTCTCTCTACTAGCTCACATACGTCACTGTGTACTGAGTACAGTGCTCGTGCCTTGACATTGCCAATTTCTGTGTATATTGTATAATGTATATTGTATTTCACATAATAGCGGACAGTAGATTGTCGTATTATATATTCAGTGCATTTTCTAATAAATTAATTTAATTCAATTATTTATAGATTTAGTTAAGATAAGAGCGTAGTGATATGAATATGTTGCGTGTCAGTTGTATGTTCTAACCAATTAACTTCTCAGAATGTATGACTATGATGAATGATATATTCATTGAAATATCACAAGAACACGACGTTTTAATTGTTACAATTGAAGATGTTCGTAACCACTCTACTCGTCCTATTTCTGATTAAATTGACGAAGAAATCCCCATTCTACACACCACTACCTGTAGCTGTCCTTGACACCAGTACATTACACGACCTGTTTCTGTCCTTGACAAAAGTACGTCACACTACCTTCAGCTGTCCTTGACACCAGTACATCAGACGACCTGTAGCTGTCCCTGACACCAGTACGTCACACGACCTGTAGCTGTCCCTGACACCAGTACGTTACACTACCTGTAGCTGTCCTGACACCAGAATGTCACACTACCTGTAGCTGTCCCTGACACCAGTTCATCAGACGACCTGTAGCTGTCCTTGACACCAGCACGTCACACGACCTGTAGCTGTCCCTGACACCAGTACATTACACGACCTGTAGCTGTCCCTGACACCAGTACGTCCTATGACCTGTAGCTGTCCCTGACACCAGTACATTACACGACCTGTAGCTGTCCCTGACACCAGTACGTGACACGACCTGTAGCTTTCCCTGACACCAGTACGTCACACAACCTGTAGCTGTCCCTGACACCAGTACGTCACAAGACCTGTAGCTGTCACTGACACCAGTACGTCACACAACCTGTAGCTGGTCCTGACACCAGTACGTCACACGGCCTGTTTCTGTTCCTGACACCAGTATGTCACATGACCTGTAGCTGTATCTGACACCAGTACATCACACTAGCTGTTTCTGTCCCTGACACCAGTACGTCATATGACCTGTAGCTGTCATTGACACCAGTACGTCACACTACCTTCAGCTGTTCCTGACACCAGTTCATCACACGACCTGTAGCTGTCCCTGACACCAGTACGTCACACTACCTGTAGCTGTCCCTGACACCAGTATGTCACACTACCTGTAGCTGTCACTGACACCAGTACGTCACACTACCTGTAGCTGTCCCTGACACCAGTACATCAGACGACCTGTAGCTGTCCCTGACACCAGTACGTCACAAGACCTGTAGCTGTCCCTGACACCAGTACGTTACACTACCTGTAGCTGTCACTGACACCAGTTCATCTTACGACCTGTAGCTGTCCCTGACACCAGTACATCAGACGACCTGTAGCTGTCCCTGACACCAGTACGTCACACGACCTGTAGCTGTCCCTGACACCAGTATGTTACACTACCTGTAGCTGTCCCTGACACCAGTACATTACACGACCTGTAGCTGTCCCTGACACCAGTACGTCACACGACCTGTAGCTGTCCCTGACACCAGTACATTACACGACCTGTAGCTGTCCCTGACACCAGTACGTCCTATGACCTGTAGCTGTCCCTGACACCAGTACGTCACACGACCTGTAGCTGTCCCTGACACCAGTACGTCACACGACCTGTAGCTGTCCCTGACACCAGTACATCAGACGACCTGTAGCTGTCCCTGACACCAGTACGTCACACGACCTGTAGCTGTCCCTGACACCAGTACGTTACACGACCTGTAGCTGTCCCTGACACCAGTACGTCACACAACATGTAGCTGTCCTGACACCAGTACGTCACAAAGCCTGTAGCTGTTCCTGACACCAGTACGTTACACGACCTGTAGCTGACCTTGACACCAGTACGTCACACTACCTGTAGCTGTCCCTGACAGCAGTACGTCACACGACCTGTAGCTGTCCCTGACACCAGTACATCGCACGTCATGTAGCTGTCCCTGAAACCAGTACGTCCCATGACCTGTAGCTGTCCCTGACACCAGTACGTCACACAACCTGTAGCTGTCCCTGACACCAGTACGTCACACGACCTGTAGCTGTCCCTGACACCAGTACATCGCACGTCATGTAGCTGTCCCTGAAACCAGTACGTCCCATGACCTGTAGCTGTCCCTGACACCAGTACGTCACACAACCTGTAGCTGTCCCTGACACCAGTACATCGCACGTCATGTAGCTGTCCCTGAAACCAGTACGTCCCATGACCTGTAGCTGTCCCTGACAGCAGTACGTCACACGACCTGTAGCTGTCCCTGACACCAGTACGTCACACTACCTGTAGCTGTCCCTGACACCAGTACATCATATGACCTGTAGCTGTCCCTGACAGCAGTACGTCACACGACCTGTAGCTGTCATTGACACCAGTACATTACACGACCTGTAGCTGTCCCTGACACCAGTATGTTACACTACCTGTAGCTGTCCCTGACACCAGTACGTCACATAACATGTAGCTGTCCTGACACCAGTATGTCACACTACCTGTAGCTGTCCCTGACACCAGTACATCAGACGACCTGTAGCTGTCCCTGACACCAGTACATCAGACGACCTGTAGCTGTCCCTGACACCAGTACGTTACACTACCTGTAGCTGTCCCTGACACCAGTACGTCACACTACCTGTAGCTGTCCCTGACACCAGTACATCAGACGACCTGTAGCTGTCCCTGACACCAGTACGTCACACGACCTGTAGCTGTTCCTGACACCAGTACGTCACACGACCTGTAGCTGTCCCTGACACCAGTACATCAGACGACCTGTAGCTGTCCCTGACACCAGTACGTCACACAACATGTAGCTGTTCCTGACACCAGTACGTCACACGACCTGTAGCTGTTCCTGACACCAGTACGTCACACGACCTGTAGCTGTCCTTGACACCAGTACATCAAACGACCTGTAGCTGTTCCTGACACCAGTACGTCACACGACCTGTATCTGTCCCTGACACCAGTACATCACACGACCTGTAGCTGTTCCTGACACCAGTACATCACACGACCTGTAGCTGTTCCTGACACCAGTACATCACACGACCTGTAGCTGTCCCTGACACCAGTACGTCACACGACCTGTAGCTGTCCCTGACACCAGTACGTCATATGACCTGTAGCTCCAGGTTCTGATGATTCGGGCACCATACCGTTAAATCAGAACACCGGTGAGATTCCCTGGAACGGAGCTTCGTTACACTCCCTGTAGTCTGTCCTTGCTAATACACCATGTGCGTTAAGACCAAGAAGCAACAAGTAGGCTGCCAACTTGACACCAGGTATAAGAACAATGTGCAACCTAACAGACTAGCGCTGACACCAGTAGTCTTTTCTCGACCGGTAGCTAGTTCTTTGTGCCAGTACTCAGCCGGATGAGAACTAAAAAATCCTCCAGATCACCAGTGAGGTTCCAGTCTCTTAAAGCTTTCAGCCGTTGTGTACTTTCTCTCTTAAATGCAAACTGATCCATAAACCCCTAGAGATCCCGGAACTGTCTCTGACACAGTAACCGTCACATGACCTGTTCACTGTCCCTGACACCCGAAAGGAAAAAGGACCAGTTAACCCAATCCCTGATAATCCTTTTCAACCAAATCACAAAGTAACTAACAACAAAGAGCTAATCCCTTTAATCCAAGACAATCATGGAAGGACCTGTAGCTGTCCCTTTGACTACCAGTACATGAAACCCGACCACTGTTTTTGTCCCTGATACCAGTAACAGCTCATGCCATCAAAACTTCCTTACCTTTATGACTTTTGACTGACCCACTAGTAATGGACAGAGAGTAAATCTATTTTTCTGTCCCTTGCACAGAGATATAGTCCGACTCAAACTGTAGTAGCAGTAAAGGCGGCTTGTCTGGCCTAACACCCAGCGGACCCCCATTGCTCAGTGAAGTTCACCAAGCCAATGTCACTGAAATGCTGTTCCCAATAAAGCCAGAGCACCCAGGTACCAGTGGCAACTTGCCGTCGCTATAAGTGGTGTCCCGTGGCCCCAGTGCTGGCAGTGCCCTTAGGGTACTGTCCCCTTACTTCCGAGTTTGGGAACCTGTACAATACAAGCAATACAATGACCTGTAGCTGTTCCTGACACCAGTACATCAAACGACCTGTAGCTGTCCCTGACACCATTACGTCACATTACCTTCAGCTGTTCCTGACACCAGTACGTCACACGACCTGTAGCTGTCCCTGACACCAGTACATTACGCGACCTGTAGCTGTTCCTGACACCATTACGTCATATGACCTGTAGCTGTCCCTGACACCAGTACATCACACTACCTGTAGCTGCCCCTGGACCCTCCATAACGTAAAACGACCTTTAGCTGACCTTGACACCAGTACGTCACACAGCCTGTAGCTGTCCCTGACACCAGTACGTCACACAACATCTTGCTGTCCCTGACACCAGTACGTCACACTACCTGTAGCTGTCCTTGACACCAGTACGTCACACGACCTGTAGCTGTCCCTGACACCAGTACGTCACATGACCTGTAGCTGTTCCTGACACCAGTACATCACACGACCTGTAGCTGTCCCTGACACCAGTACATAACACGACCTGTAGCTGTCCCTGACACCAGTACATCACACGACCTGTAGCTGTCCCTGACACCAGTACGTCATACGACCTGTAGCTGTTCCTGACACCAGTACGTCCTATGACCTGTAGCTGTCCCTGACACCAGTACGTCATACGACCTGTAGCTGTTCCTGACACCAGTACGTCCTATGACCTGTAGCTGTCCCTGACACTAGTATGTCATATGACCTGTAGCTGTGCCTGACACCAGTACGTCATACGACCTGTAGCTGTTCCTGACACTAGAATGTCATATGACCTGTAGCTGTCCCTGACACCAGTACGTCACACTACCTGTAGCTGTTCCTGACACCAGTACGTAAAACGACCTGTAGCTGTCCCTGACACCAGTACGTCACACGACCTGTAGCTGTCCCTGACACCAGTATGTCACACGACCTGTAGCTGTTCCTGACACCATTACGTCATACGACCTGTAGCTGCCCCTGACACCAGTACGTCAGTCGTCATATGACCTGTAGCTGTCCCTGACACCAGTACATCACACTACCTGTAGCTGCCCCTGGACCCTCCATAACGTAAAACGACCTTTAGCTGACCTTGACACCAGTACGTCACACAGCCTGTAGCTGTCCCTGACATCAGTACGTCACACAACATCTTGCTGTCCCTGACACCAGTACGTCACACTACCTGTAGCTGTCCTTGACACCAGTACGTCACACGACCTGAAGCTGTCCTTGACACCAGTACGTCACACAGCCTGTTTCTGTCCCAGACACCAGTACGTCACAGGACCTGAAGCTGTCCCTGACACCAGTACGTCATATGACCTGTAGCTGTCCCTGACACCAGTACGTCACACGACCTGTAGCTGTCCATGACACCAGTACGTCATATAACCTGTAGCTGTCCTTGACACCAGTACGTCACACGACCTGTAGCTGTCCTTGACACCAGTACGTCACACGACCTGTAGCTGTCCTTGACACCAGTACGTCATATGACCTGTAGCTGTTCCTGACACCAGTACGTCACAGGACCTGAAGCTGTCCCTGACAAGAGTAAGTCATATAACCTGTAGCTGTTCCTGACACCAGTACGTCACACGACCTGTAGCGCTGTCCCTGACACCAGTACGTCACACGACCTGTAGCTGTCCTTGACACCAGTACGTCATATAACCTGTAGCTGTCCCTGACACCAGTACATCACACTACCTGTAGCTGCCCCTGGACCCTCCATAACGTAAATCGACCTTTAGCTGACCTTGACACCAGTACGTCACACAGCCTGTAGCTGTCCCTGACACCAGTACGTCACACAACATCTTGCTGTCCCTGACACCAGTACGTCACACTACCTGTAGCTGTCCTTGACACCAGTACGTCACACGACCTGTAGCTGTCCCTGACACCAGTACGTCACAATACCTGTAGCTGTCCTTGACACCAGTACGTCACACGACCTGTAGCTGTCCCTGACACCAGTACGTCACACGACCTGTAGCTGTCCCTGACACCAGTACGTCACACGACCTGTAGCTGTCCCTGACACCAGTACGTCACAATACCTGTAGCTGTCCTTGACACCAGTACGTCACACGACCTGTAGCTGTCCCTGACACCAGTACGTCACACGACCTGTAGCTGTCCCTGACACCAGTACGTCACAATACCTGTAGCTGTCCTTGACACCAGTACGTCACACGACCTGTAGCTGTCCTTGACACCAGTACGTCACACAGCCTGTTTCTGTCCCTGACACCAGTACATCACACGACCTGTAGCTGTTCCTGACACCAGTACATCAAACGACCTATTGCTGTCCCTGACACCAGTACGTCACACGACCTGTAGCTGTTCCTGACACCAGTACGTCATACTACCTGTAGCTGTCACTGACACCAGTACGTCACACGACCTGTAGCTGTCCCTGACACCAGTACGTCATATGACCTGTAGCTGTCCCCGACACCAGTACGTCACACTACCTGTATCTGTCCCTGACACCAGTACATCACACGACCTGTAGCTGTCCTTGACACCAGTACATCAAACGACCTGTAGCTGTCCCTGACACCAGTACGTCATATGACCTGTGGCTGTCCCTAACATCAGTACATTACACTACCTGTAGCTGTCCTGACACCAGTACGTCACACAACATGAAGCTGTCCCTGACACCAGTACATCATATGACCTGTAGCTGTCCCTGACACAAGTACGTCATATGACCTGTAGCTGTCCCTGACACCAGTACGTCATATGACCTGTAGCTGTCCCTGACACCAGTAAGTCACACAACCTGTAGCTGTTCCTGACACCAGTACGTAAAACGACCTGTAGCTGTCCTTGACACCAGTACGTCACACAACCTGTTTCTGTCCCTGACACCAGTATATCACATGACCTGTAGCTGTCCCTGACACCAGTACGTGACACGACCTGTAGCTGTCCCTGGCACCAGTACGTCATATGACCTGTAGCTGTCCCTGACACCAGTACGTCACATGACCCGTAGCTGACCCTGACACCAGTACGTCATACGACCTGTAGCTGACCTTGACACCAGTACGTCATATGACCTGTAGCTGTCCCTTACACCAGTACGTTAAACGACCTGTAGCTGTCCCTGACACCAGTACGTTACACGACCTGTAGCTGTCCCCGACACCAGTACGTCATATGACCTGTAGCTGTTCCTGACACCAGTACGTCATATGACCTGTAGCTGTCCCTGACACCAGTACGTCACACTACCTGTAGCTGTCCTTGACACCTGTACGTCCCTTGACCTGCAGCTGTCACTGACACCAGTACGTCATACTACCTGTAGCTGTTCCTGACACCAGTACGTCACACGACCTGTAGCTGTCCCTGACACCAGTACGTCATATGACCTGTAGCTGTCCCTTACACCAGTACGTTAAACGACCTGTAGCTGTCCCTGACACCAGTACGTTACACGACCTGTAGCTGTCCCCGACACCAGTACGTCATATGACCTGTAGCTGTTCCTGACACCAGTACGTCATATGACCTGTAGCTGTCCCTGACACCAGTACGTCACACTACCTGTAGCTGTCCTTGACACCTGTACGTCCCTTGACCTGCAGCTGTCACTGACACCAGTACGTCATACTACCTGTAGCTGTTCCTGACACCAGTACGTCACACGACCTGTAGCTGTCCCTGACACCAGTACGTCATACGACCTGCAGCTGTCACTGACACCAGTACGTCATACTACCTGTAGCTGTTCCTGACACCAGTACGTCATATGACCTGTAGCTGTCCCTGACACCAGTACGTCACACTACCTGTAGCTGTCCTTGACACCTGTACGTCCCTTGACCTGCAGCTGTCACTGACACCAGTACGTCATACTACCTGTAGCTGTTCCTGACACCAGTACGTCACACGACCTGTAGCTGTCCCTGACAGCAGTAAGTCACACGACCTGTAGCTGTCCCTGACACCAGTGCGTAACACGGCCTGTAGCTGTCCTTGACACCAGTACATCAAACGACCTGTTGCTGTCCCTGACACCAGTACATCAAACGACCTGTAGCTGTTCCTGACACCAGTACCTCACACCACTGTAGCTGTCCCTGACACCAGTACGTCACACGACCTGTAGCTGTCTCTGAAACCAGTACGTCGCGCAACCTCTAGCTGTCCCTGACACCAGTACGTCACACGACCTGTAGCTGTCCCTGACACCAGTACGTCATATGACCTGTAGCTGTCCCTGACACCAGTACATAACACGACCTGTTGCTGTCCCTGACACCAGTACGTCATATGACCTGTAGCTGTCCCTGACACCAGTACATTACACGACCTGTAGCTGTTCCTGACACCAGTACGTCATATGACCTGTAGCTGTCCCTGACACCAGTATGTCACACTACCTGTAGCTGTCACTGACACCAGTACGTCACAGGACCTGAAGCTGTCCCTGACACCAGTAGGTCACACTACCTGTAGCTGTCCCTGACACCAGTATGTAACACGACCTGTAGCTGTCCCTGACACCATACATCACACGACCAGTAGCTGATCCTGACACCAGTATGTCACACGACCTGTAGCTGTCCTTGACACCAGTACATCACACGACCTGTAGCTGTCCCTGACACCAGTACAACACACGACCTGTAGCTGATCCTGACACCAGTATGTCACACGACCTGTAGCTGTCCTTGACACCAGTACATCACACGACCTGTAGCTGTCCCTGACACCAGTACAACACACGACCTGTAGCTGTCCCTGACACCAGTACGTCACACGACCTGTAGCTGTCCCTGGTACCAGTTCATCAAACGACCTGTAGCTGTTCCTGACACCAGTACGTCACACGACCTGTAGCTGTTCCTGACACCAGTAAGTCACACGACCTGTAGCTGTCCCTGACACCAGTACGTCACACAACCTGTAGCTGTCCCTGACACCAGTACGTCACACTACCTGTAGCTGTCTCTGACACCAGTACGTCACACGACCTGTAGCTGTCCCTGACACCAGTACGTCATATGACCTGTAGCTGTCCCTGACACCAGTACATTACACGACCTGTAGCTGTCCCTGACACCAGTAAGTCACACGACCTGTAGCTGTCCCTGACACCAGTACGTCACACAACCTGTAGCTGTCCCTGACACCAGTACGTCACACTACCTGTAGCTGTCTCTGACACCAGTACGTCACACTACCTGTAGCTGTCCCTGACACCAGTACGTCATATGACCTGTAGCTGTCCCTGACACCAGTACTTCACACTACCTGTAGCTGTCCCTGACACCAGTACGTCACACAACCTGTAGCTGTCCCTGACACCAGTACGTCACACGACCTGTAGCTGTCCCTGACACCAGTACGTCACACGACCTGTAGCTGTCCCTGACACCAGTACGTAAAACGACCTGTAGCTGTCCCTGACACCAGTATGTCAGACCATGCTGAAGTGTGAAGAGAACATAAATTTCAACATCCATATATTACATTAATTTCAGAATTATATATTGCAATAATAGTTTTTTTACACAATATCATTCCAAAATTTCCTACCTATTAAAGCAATCGAGATTCTTATCCAAAGGATATTATAGAAGCTGATATTCTTTATGTGAGATATGAGGTCAAAGAACCAATCAACAAGCACAGCTACAGAATCAATCTTAACCTTGGTCAGCAATGGCCTATATTGACTATGAAATTTTTTCCCTCCCCATTGGCCTTTTTGTAAAACAAAAAGGCAAATATGAGGGTTGGCAGAGATCGTGGTCTGGGAGGGTGAGAAATGGAATATGTGTATATCAGGTCCAGTTTTGCAATACAACTACTGTAATTTCTGGAAAGTGCCCGGATTGCTCCTTTATAATATCAGTCGCGAAAATGTCCCTCCGTCCGTCCCTCCGTCCGTCCGTCCGTCCCTCCGTCTGTCCCCATATCTCATAAATATTCAAAATAAAGAATTTCTTGATTCATGGAGCTATCGGTTTTCAAATCTTATAGGTTGATCTGGCCCATCCGTGCCGCATGCTCGAACTCCTAAATTATGATAAGTTCTAAATTTAATTAGGCTGTTGAAGAATTCGTGTCTTAAAAAGTTAAAATCTTAGTTATGAGTTGGGCGGTGGATTGGAGGTAAAGGCTTCGGTTTTGTACAAGGTTTAGCACCAAACTGCACAACTATTAGACTTTTTGCTGAATTCGACTAATTTTGAGAAATACTGTTCGCTGTGAAAGACGAATATTGCTATTTGGAACAAGAGACAGCATTGAAACAGAAAACAAAAGCACGAAATTTGAAAATCAGATGAAAATAAGTGATAAACATTCAAGAAAATACATCGCGTGAATAAACGGTGACACAATTTGATGCGAAACGTAAACCAATTCAACAAAATGGCGCGAAATCAACAACGAACTGATATGAGTACAACAACGAACGCTACAAGCACGAATTTTAGAAGAATGGCACGTGCCAATTCGTGTTCTCGGTGGTCGTGCAGCACGCCGCATCGGAACAATATGACTTCATAACGACTGCGTTTTGTATTATGATGCTTAGGTCACATCAAGCACCGCGGGGGAGGGAAATTAAGCGCCTGCATACGGCCTACGGGAACAACAATAATCGTGTCGGTGCAGGCGCAATTCTTGTTCTTTAACAAGCCATTCAGCAAGAATATACACAAAGCTCATCCAGGTGGTCATTTGCAGTCCAGCAAGCAGGTGGCCAGCTCATCTGATTTAATTTGAGACACATGAGGTGAGGTTGATCATTACAAAAAACCATGCATGTTTCTTTGATTGAAAAACCCCAGAGGGGCACTACTAAGGACTACTTATTCATGACTCATCATTTCTGTGACAGGAATTCTATGTCCATCCTCAAGTTCCTCAATGTTAGTCAAAACATACCAGTTCCCTATACTAGATACACCAGACCTATATAAGAACATCTGCCCGGAGCTATTTTCTTCAATTGTTGCATCAACTTCCACCATTTGTGATGTATCTTTGAGCTGTAGATTCAATGCATCTTGATAGAATGAATTCTGAGAAAGAATAGCACAGACTCCATCATTGAATTTCACCAGTATTGGCATAGTCTGTATCGTTTTGTATTTCTGGTGGCGATGAATTGCAAATTTCTTTAACTGATTGTATGATTTAAACAGTGATAGTTTGTAAATATCATTTATTTGAGGTGGGGCAAAAGTTAAGGTAGAGTCATTTAAAGCCTCAGATGGGGAAAGCCAATGAATTGATTCTATTTCACCTTCTTGGGAATAAGATTTAGCTCCTTTGCGTTGATAAACATCAAATAAAATATTGCATTAAATCGATTTTTGAGTGACATGGGGGTTTGCCATATACTCCAAGGTATCAAGTGACTTATATCACAAGTTACTGGAAATGCTGTTTCCTCTGAAAGTTCTCGCACAGCTGTCTCCCTATAAATTTGTTCAAGTTGGCTATAAGGTGCTTTTTCGAAACCAAGAGGTGGCAATTCATAAATTTGACTAAAACTTTTGACCTTCAGCATATCTAATCTATCAATAACACCACCAGGAAATGTCATTGCGCCTGGCCATGATTTTAAGTTTGAATGTCTTTTAACAAAAAGCAATTGGTAATCATGAGAATTTTGATTACAAAGCTTACCATTGCCAATTTTCTGAACAACAATACAAGATGCACTTTCTCTGACACCTTTAGAAGCAAGATGGAGCAGTTTTGTTCTGTTCATAATCTGAAAACTTTTATTAAGAAATTTTTGTCATGATAACTTTCATAAGTTCTAGGGCTACTAATGTAGCATACCTGAGACATTGATAATTCTTGTCTATGGAGAAACTGTTTCCTTATTGGGGTACATTTTCATTTAATAGAACATAAATTCATTGTAAAAATTAAAAAGATTGCCCATGGCCAGTTGGTTACCCAAGCAGTGTATAAAAATGAAAAATAACAGGATTTTGTCATCTGATTTAAAAAAACAGCAGAAAATCTACTCACCCTCCACCCTCAGAGAGGTGACCTAAAAGATGAAAAGATGCCTGATTTTAACAAGAATTGCACCTGCCAGCTCAATTCTTGTTGTCCACTGTTCCTGTATGCAGGTGCTTAATTTCCCTCCCAATCATAAGAAAATGAGAAATCACGAAGATCAATAACAGTTAACTAAAATTGAAAAATTCCTTGCACTGTATAAACAACTTTGTGGAGGTGCATAGATTTCACATGTGATCATCAGTTCACAAACCACACTGCACACATTTCATAGGTTCGTTGTGATTTGAGATTTCATGCATAGCTTTTATTTCATTTTATGTAAGTTTTTTATGTAAGCATTTTGTCAACTCCTCGTAGGTATCTGCCTATTTATAATCACACTGCTTCTTTGATATGATTAATGGTTAATGAAAATGGTTTTTACCCCGAGATTATGATTGATCAGTCCATATGATTCAATGATTCATAGTTTTCAGCTGAATCTGTTCAACAAATTTATTTGAACAGAACGTTGATGATTCAGTAGCTAGTCCCATAACTCTGTCAAATCGCCTGGATTGCTTTCATGTCACAGCAATAAGATTATTATTTCCCAAAATAGTTGTGGCCTACTCAGCTTTTGTTGTTTAAAATGCCATTTATTAAGTTAGAAATGAGTTTGTAATGTAAATCATAACTCCTATCATTATGTTCTGATAGCCACAGAAGGGAATGACTGATGTTCTGATAATCGCTCTTCACACAGCTGATTGCACTTGACTGAATTAATTAATTAATAATTCTTCAGGAAACATGCTCCTTCTTGCGAGCACAATGTACTATATCAAAAATGTGCTAAACAGGTTACCAGAAATTCATGGACCGACAATATTAAAAAGAAAATTAAGTAATAAATTAAGGTTAAAAAGCATGCATAGAAATGGATGAAAACACCCAAAACAAATTCAGCAGTGACTGAAAGATAGAAACAAATAAAATTAAGGTTAAAAACACATGCTCAAAATGAGCAATAGAGGATGAAAACATCCTTAGGCGACTGCGTAGACTTAGGTTGATTGAAAATCAGGTTTGATGTAAAAACGCACACAAATGTCGATACAAAATAATATTTTGTCATCAATTGTTTTGCATCAGTTGGAAAACGGAATTCTTCAGAAACAAATGGAGCCAGATGTTTGGTTTAGGCCCCCAAAACTTTTTTAGCCCATTTGGGCCAAAAATTTGGCAAAATATGCATAAAATGGGCTTAAAAATTTTTGGAGGTCAAAATCAAAAATCCAGCTCCATTTGTTTCTGAGGAATTTAGTTTTCTAACTGATGCATGCAACAGTTGTGCGTGTTTTTACATTAAACCTGATTTTCGATCAACCTAAGTTTATGCAGTCGCCTAACGAAATACAGTAAATAAAAGAAAAAACTAAAAACAATCCCAATTTATACAGGATAGGTTAAAGTCCCAGTGGAATAATTTTTCAAAGTGGCTGGGAAAGTGGTTGGAATGACTGAATTAGTCGATCATTGTCCAATTTGAACCTGTCAGCCTGAAAGTTGGAGAATCATGAAAAGGGCACGGACATCATCCATGGCAAAATAAAATAAAATTAACAATTTTGATATTACATCAACAAATGTCACACAACTGTTTCTATGATTCACTATGATGCACACATGCAACGTGAATACTGCCTCCTGATTGGTTGTGAGCATGATTACCACAGTAGATACTATGTACAAATTTTTCGGGCACTCTCAGAACTTGTCCATTGCCAACCCTCCTTGATGCCTTTTTTAAAATATACAAAAAGGCATTGGGAGAAAAAATTGACCAAAAGGAACCACTTTTTCATTAGAACAATGCACCAATGGTTGAAAATTGAATTTTACTTTTTGAAATTCTTGAAGATGATAATAATGAGTCAGCCGTTATCAGCCGGTTCAGATGAATAATTTTTCTTATTTTGTGGATAGAAGACACTGAAATTTTTAGTCAAGTTTTTTTTTCATTTGGTGTCGAGATTAGGGAAGAGCTGCGCGCGTACCACAAACGCACACCTTATGCGTTGTCTATCGTTGATAGACCCTTCCGAGCAACTGCAACGCACCGCTTGCGTCAGCGGGTCAGACATCGTCTGACAACTTATGCGGTTCGGTCTCCCATATAAACGGGAGCCTTCATTATCGATGACAGTAACGTCACTCATAGATGGATTTCACCCATCCCTAGCTCGCGCTCGCAACACTCGGAAATTTGGAGGGTCGTGTTTCCTAAGCCCACATAGGTGTGTGTACGCGCCGCGCGCTTCCCTACGGAAGCGCGCCGCGCGAGCCACACAGGGATATACGTGTTTAGCAAGGGTCGTGTTGCAGCTGACTAAAAAAATGGCGCGCGGCGGAGGGTAGGGTAAAATCCTACTGCGTCACTCACTATAAATAAAATTAAGCGCATCTGGCGCTTTGATAAATAATAATTCTGAGGAGCTGGAGGAACGACGGCGCGCGCGCGCCGCGCTCGCAGAATAGGGCGCTGCGCTGGTTAGGGCAACACTTTAACACTTAAAAGACGATGTCTGACCCGTTGTCGTACGTTCCCCTAACCAGGGGCGTCGCGTCGTCACGAAACGACACCCCTATTTCTGGCGAAGCTTTTTACTGTACGTGCGCTCGCGACCATTTCCGCGCGAACGACACAGTTTTTTAGGTGGCGCGGTTTCCTGCTTCGTGATTGCATTACGTCATCGCATTTATATAGCCGACTCATGTTAATATGAAGGACTAAATGTATACAACCAAATCAGTGTAAATCAACAATATGCTTGAATGATCAAATGTACAATCAATTCGATTTATACTCGTAGAGAAAAATAGTTTCAACTGAATTTAAAACACTAAAATAAGAAGCTCATCGGTCGGTAGCAAATACTGCACCTGCTAGGCAGAGGCTGTTGCTTAAAATAGATTAGGTCTTCTTCTTAACTGCTAAAATAATGTGCTTTATTCAAGGTTATTTTCATGGCGCCTTCCAGACTAGTATAATTTGGGATAAATTGGTGACAATTGGCAATCCGAGCTTATCCAAACTGTAAAGAGGAATCGCTTCGATTGAGAAAAATGAAGTTTGCTGGCAGTGACACACTGACACAATTTAAACATATCGTCAATATTACCCAACATATCGTCAATAACCCAACATTTATCGGCGAAGACCTCTCAAAATCAAGGTCTCCTGACAGGCGGTACCCGGTCAAATCCTGTCCAAAGGAGCATAGAATCTGTGTAAAACCTGTTACAGAATCACAGACTTATCGAAAACGTGTCCCCAACCGGTTGCAAAGTTAGTTTTGAAATGTGGCAAACCCGTCCAAAACCTGTCACAGAGTTGATAAAAAAAAGATGCAAATCCTTTTCGAAATCTTCTCTAAACCCGTCTAAAACCTGTTTAGAGCTTGTCAACAAAAAGTGGACGGGGTACTGCCTGTCAGGAAGTCAGGAGGCCTAAATTTGGCCACTAGTCCACTACATGGTGCGCCAAAAGTCTTGGCCCCTTTTACTTTTTTGTTCATTCGAAAAATACAACAGATATCTCTATTCTGTGAAAATATTCCTTAAATATAACCAGAGAAAGGTGGATTCTGAGATTTTCAGGTTGCTATGACATCCTCAGCAACCACACGAGTTCCCATAGCAACTGTCCTAAAAATTGAAGATTCCACCCAAGGAGACTACATCGCACATGTATTGAACCCCTATCGAGCTAGATTAACTGTATTTGAACATTTCGTATTGTGTACTCCCCTGTCTATCAACAATAACATTGAAATAAACGGCAATTAGCCCAGATTTTTCCATTTTGAGTTCGGTTGCTATGGAAACTCGTGTGGTTGCTATGAAAGAAAAAGTAATATGAAAATCTCAGAATTCAGCGTTGACTGGTTACGATCACTGAAACTTTTCACAGAATCGAAATATCTATCCTGTACCTATGATGAGTAATCAAAACAGAAAATGTAGCCTATATCGAAATGTCAAAAATGCGTTAAATCTTCAATTTTTAGGGCGGTTGCTATGGGAACTCGTGTGGTTGCTATGGATGTCACAGCAACCTAAAAATCTCAGAATCCGCCATTCTTCGGTTATATTTAAAGAAACTTTTTACAGAATCGATATATCTGTTGTATTTTTCGAATGATCAAAAAAGTAAAAGGGGTCAAGACTTTTGGCGCACCCTGTAGTAATAGTATTCAAGAAGCCTGGCACAGTTTCGAAACTGGTACATCACAGGCTGATTAGTGATTAAAGGGTTAAAACTTTTAAGTTTTAAGAATAAGAATAACACATAAAAATAGTTTCTGTCCAGCGAAAGGAAACTTTCTGCTGATCGAATTCGAAATTCCGATATATAGGTTATTAAATCTATCCCAAGCTCATTTAAGCGACCATTTTAGTTGCGGTATACGGTCAGCGGTCACCAGTGGTCCACCGGGGATGAAATTTTGTTTATATTGGTCAGGGCAGAAATCAACCGGCAGAGTCTTAGGGAAGCTGAAAATGACACTTCAAGTTCAATGAGACAGAATTTTTAGGAAAAATACAGTTAAAATGCCCAAAAAAGCTGGGGCAGGGATTGTGATTCATCAAACGGGGCCAGGGCCAAACTTTAAAAGCAAATTAATCGAGGCTGGGGAGAAAACGCGAATGCTAGCCGTGACTGTATCCGGGGCCGGGATCCCAGTCGCCAAGAAATTTTATTAAAAAATGGCTAAAATGAAATTTTGTAAATGAGTACACAAAAATCTATAAAGGCCTAAACTAGGCGTTGACTCAGACGAGGGTCGTCAGACCCGAGTGGAAGACAATACTGTAGTTGGTCAGAGTAAATTGGTTCTTGCTATTTCTAGTTGGGGTATAATCCGGTTCTAAGATCTAAGCTGTGACCGTATACCTTCGGTATAAAATGAAATAAATTAATGAGAGAGATAAGGAAAGAGAGATTACGCGCCGTTTGGTAAAATATCGGGGGTAAAAAGTCGGGCTCCCGACACGGGAATGCACAAGTGCCACATATTGATAATAAGGATCGTTAGCTACGCTCATATAACTATAGTATATAAGAACCGCTCGCCTTGAATGGATGAAGTGTGGATATTAGCTACTTTTGGTCTAAGACATCGGCTCCATTCCCACGAGGTCCGCAATCCTCAAATAGCCTTGGAATGTCCTGGAACCTCCGGAAAGGAACGGCACTTGTTCCCATCTATACAGTCAATCAGCTGTGCCGTGTGAAATGTGCAAGGAGCCTGCGAAGAGGTGCCTGATCCATCTCCACTACACGACGTACAGTGGTTATTTCCTGAAAAGAAGAAATTTCATTTTCAGCAATGAGCCCGACGTTCGAAGAAGTTTTTATCTACAAACTACAGTACAGAATTGCCAGTCCGTTCACAATGTCAATGGTTATTAATGAAAAGAAGAATTTCATTTTCAGCAAAAGAAGAAAAAGAACAAGAATTGCCGACGTTCATTAATGAACACGGAAGGAATAAATGGTACTAATAATTTAAATTAATAAGGCCTAAAAAACATCAGGTGCTCATGGGTTTAAACGGGTCGTCAGTTGGGTAAGTTATATCTATAATGTAATTTGAAAAAGAAATCGAATTACACTGTAATTAGTATGCGATTAGTATTAGTATGTAAATTAGTATGATATTTAGAATTTGAATATATGAGATTCAACAAAAACAAACAAAAACCAATCGTATGATACCTAGATATGTAAATGAATAAAGTAATCCTGTGTGGTAGTGGTACACTTCGCAGGGCAAGCTATTTCATGTAGTGACATGCACTGTGAAAGCCCCAAAACTGGATGACTGATGCGGTGTTCTCGCGAACTACAGAGTCATTTGCCTGCGTCCAGTGAATTTAGGTACATGAAAATCACTTCTCATCCCACCTGAAACGAACAACTTTAAATAAAAGATGATATTGAAAAGATGATATAGAATTTGTGGTATATAGGTGCCCAACAGCCACAGACTGCAGAGCACACCAAATTGCAACTACTGTATTTTTATCTACAAACCACTGTACAGAAATGCTGTACGCAAATCAATCCATGTCTCTATAGTTAGTACTTTAGTAGGAAAAAGGGACAAGTATATGATTCACTTAACTAAAAAACTAATGAATCAATGCATGTACCTATAATGTTAATAAGGCATACCCCTACCAGGCTCGTTTAAGCGAAGGTGTAATTTCTGTAAGTTGCCTACATGTCATTAAGCTAAGTGAAATTAAGTCCTTTTGAGGCCCAAGGGCTTCATTACATATAAACCTAAGCGTAATTGAAAAATTTTGAAAAAATTTCAAAATTCGCTAAATTTTTGGAAGAACCATGAAGATTCTGTACAGTTGCACAAATGTTCATGCTTAGAAAGTTAGCTGAAAATATCTAAAGGTTCGATTTTAAACACCAAAACCTTTGGTTCGGATTATTTTGGATACGATGTCAATTAATAAAGCTTACCAGTGTGGTTCAACTCCATGGCTCCTTGCTGGATATCTTCTGGTTCTGACATGTCGGCGTCCTTCGATGTCGATAGCTTTCTCCCGTTCTCAAACATAGCAATAGCTAAAACTGAGCATAGCAATAGCTAAAACTCAGCGAGATTTTTAGGACTGTTTTTTGGGACAATTGGGGCAACTGGGACATTTCGGACAATTGTGACAAACATAAAATCAAAAAAATCAGTCAATTATCAATTTTCATATTGATTCAAGTTTTTCTATCATAGAAATGAAAGTTATATTCATACTACTTTACTAAAGTACATATTTTGATTGTGTTTGTTTGCAGTACCGCTATTAACAGGCTGTGAGACAAAAAACACTAATTTAACTGCTGCTCAGAAACACAATCATTTGAGACCCAGTTGTCTCTGTCACTTTTGTCCCAATTTTCCCAAATTTCCCATTTTTCCCTGTCCCAATTCACTTTTAGAGTCCCATTCTTCTCTGTCTCATTTGTCCCAATTGTCCCAGTCTGCATTCACTTTTTGAGCCCCATTTTTTCCATTTTCTCTGTCCCATTTTTCCCATTGGTCCCAAATGTCCCATTTGTCGCAATTGTCCCTGTCCCAATCCACTTTTTCATGAGTTTGGGAAAATTGGGACAGTGACACCCACCCCCCAATAATACGATTTACGGCCACTCGCTTCGCTCGTGTAGGTAAATAATGTTATCTACTTAAACTCTAGATATATTTTTATTGCCTTTAGTAGGTGGCCTTACCAACAGTCTTCATGATTCGATTGACTATAATTCATACATACCTAACGAAAAAGTGTGAAGTGGAATGGGAATTGGGAATATATTTCACAGCACAATCACAATATATATTTTAAACATTTTCATATATGAAGAACCGTCTTGGTTGTGCTGAGGGACAGCACTTATAAGTGCTGTCCCTCAGCACAACCAAGACGGTTCTTCATATATGAAAATGTTTAAAATATATATTGTGATTGTGCTGTGAAATATATTCCCAATTCCCATTCCACTTCACACTTTTTCGTTAGGTATGTATGAATTCACACGTATTCGTTATGTAACTCTATATTACAAGATTACATACCGACACTGTCACAAAATGAGAGGGTTAGCATACACAGCTAAAATTCCACAATACAGACTGTGTGTAGGTATATTTTGTGCAGGTACATAATGTATGTGTAGGAACTAGAATATTCAGAGCTTGATAAAAGCAATATCTCATTTTGAACATAACTCAAATTGTGGTAGTCGGATCTAAAAGATTTTCACACCGATTCAAGGTATATATAACACGAGTAAAATTATATTGAAATTGGATATAAAACGGCAAAGCTGTGAATATTCTTCGACACCTTTTACAAAATATCATGAATCTAGAAGTAGACGGATTTCAAAAATTCGTATCCGGCACATTTGAAGGCTTAGGTTACTAATTTTTACAGCATTTGTGGTGCTTGATATGTTCAACATACATTTCAAACGATACGTATATGCAACCATAGTTGAACAAGTTATGGACATTTTTCTGCCTCTTGGTTATAAAGCTTCACAAATTTCCCGACCTCGCAGTCTTCGGAAAGCCAGTTTGTACTATTGTGGATCCTTTTCGTTTTGGTGGATTTCTTTAAAAATACTTCTCTTAGACCAAAATTTTAAGATCTACAACCTGGTGAAGTCCTCATAACTCTAAATATTTAGCCCATAACGATATAGAGTGATTTCTTCCACTTTAGGTGACACAAAGCGGCACCACAGAACCCAGTCATTAATTTATTAGCTAAATATCCTCTAATTTCTAAAGCTCCTACAACCTTGCCGAGCGGCAAAAAAAACCGCAGTGGTTCATGTTACAAGTTGTGATAGTCATTTTCAGTTTCTTTATTCTGGCAGGCATTTATTGCTTACATGCAAATCATTATGAAACGCACTAATAAGTAATATATTGATGGTAGATAGGTAAGAAAGAGCAAACTGATATGGATATCATCATGAAAACACGCAATCTATCGCAATATGATCACATAAAAGCATAAAGCAATTCAATGTAAAAACATGGCTCGAGTGTGATATTCGTTGCCGGACAAAAGCGCACACATTCCTGCATAATGTTTCCTTGTGATCATGAAAGTGGTCACGGGTTGTCAACGTGATAAAAGTGTGCAGTTTTGTCCGCCGGACGGACAAAAGTGCACACTATTTGCAGGGATAGGGTTAGGGTGTGGTTTAGGGTGTGAGTTTGGGTTAGGGTGTGGGTTATGGTTAGGGTTAGGGTGTGGTATAGTTCTGAAATTAAGTGCGCGCTTTTGTCCTCTGGACGGACAAAAGCGCACACTTCACGTGTTAAACACGTGGTGTTAATTATGTGAATATCCAAAAGTGTGCGCTTTTGTCCGGCAGCCGTGATATCATGTAAAGGTATGTAGTATGTACCCATGCCTACAAAATATCACGAAATAATGCACAAGTCAAAACTATCGAGCGAAAGTCAGGGTAGAATTAATCCCAGCTGGCCATCTTCTAAGACATGGCAGATAAAATTATACTCGAATGATGGTTTGTAAGAAGGGAGCAAACTGACATTGATTGCATGGAAACTTAGAACACGTTATTCATCACAATATCACATTAGTGCAATGTTTAAAAGTTTAAACATGGCTCGACAGAGGAAACCGAAAAGTAATAATTTTGGTTCTGCATACAATGGCATCAAGAAATAATACCTTCACAACTATAAAATAAATTATCCAATGAAACTGAAAGAAAGAGTTGAATTAATCCCAATTAATCCCAGTTACCCTCAAGGCATAATAAAATGATATCGCGATTGATTGACGATTGTTGGTATAAAGGAGTGAAGGAAAGAGCAAATTGCTAATTTAAATAACAATTTATCTATTATTATAATCGAGAGAGGTAGTTATAAGTAGGAGCCTCCGCTCTCCCAGAAAATCTGACAAACTAGGAGTTGAAAAACCGCCATTTTTTGCAGGGTGGTAGAAAAAAGGTGTCTTCGTATTGCTACATTCTTCTTTTTTGCGTAAAGGCTTTAGATTTTCCGTAATTAATGCTCAAAGTTGGACAAAGGGTCGCGAAAAACAAGATCGAGTTATATGTTTGATTCACCAGTTGCGCGCGTTGCTATGGATACATGCGCTAGCGCGCAAAACTGCACGTGCATTTTAACGAAGAATCTACCATTTCGCTATTGTGTATTTTGGAAACGTTTCAGCCGTTTTCACTGTTGAAATTTATAATTAACGTTCCCAATGGAATTTTCGAGTTTGGTGAAAAGAGTACGACTGCAGGAGACAACCAATATTTAAGGAGAGGAGAAAAGGTAAGAGTTGAACATTTTGATCCATAGTGAACATCAGCAATAATTCATTCATGTGAAGATATTAATTGCAGTTTCGATGGTTTGCTGCGATAAATCGACCGTCGACGAAGTGAAGAATTCGTAGAAGTGAGTTATAAACAGATAACTGATAAAATTGCGAACAATTTTGACTTCAATGAGCTTGGAATCAAATTTGTTGACCATCTATTCTCCTAATCTGAACTGAAGTTTAAAAAAGATTGTTCTTGAGTTCTTCCTAATTACCAACTGTTTGCAATCTTAAAATTTTTTCATTTATTTTCAAAGCCTATGTGAATATTTCGCAATTTCGTTACGTTGCACCCCCACCCCCAGCAACAAAAAATTGCATCAATGACTTACTTAGTGTTAGATATCACATTTGACACTTCCAAACTTTAAAAACGCCATTGATCATGTTTCAATTTCATACGTTTTACAAACATTTGTTTTTGTTAATAATTTCTATAGTTCAATATTTACGAAATCTGCGTTGTGATCCATGAATTTTGAAAATACTGTGTATGCCATGGTATGGTTAGGGCAATTATATTTTACTGTTGTGGTACTCTGTAGCCAGCATTGAAATGGTCGGGTGTCCTGTGACCTAGAAGGCCCAACGGGCCTTCTAGTATATTTTATATGCTAAAAGCCTAAAATTATATGAGTATAGCATGAAAACACGATATTTACCACATTATCGCAAAGCAATGGCTCGAAAGAGGAAGTGCAATAGAGCTTACCTTCCAAAAGAAAAAATCCCCTCAGTTACACCATTCCAAATCCCCTCACTTTCAATCAAAATTTTTCATGTTTTCTAAGGCTCCCCTAAGTTTCAAAGATAATAGGGCCCGCTCGCTTTTCTTACAAAAGCACTAACAATTAACAAGTGCAAGGCAATTTTTGATTCAGAATCCCTACTGTCCCTTTCTAGGCGCCGCAGGCGAAATTTTTGAAGGTTTTACATCTGAGACTGTGTGTAAGATCAATTAAGCAACATAATTTGATTACAATTCACTGGTCACAACAGCTCGCCACAGGCGAAAATTGTCAAGGTTTTACCTCTGAGACTTCGTATGAGATCAATTCAGTAAAATGATTTGGTCACAACAGCCCGCCGCAGGCGAAAATTTTCAAGGTTTTTGCACATGAGTCTGCCTCTAAGATCAATTTTGTAATGAATAATTTGATTACAACAGCCCACTGCAGGCGAATTTTTTTAAGTTTCACATTTCTGGGTGTGTCTAAGACTGAAGGTGAAAATTTTCAAGGTTTTACCTCTGAAACTTCGTATGAGATCAATTCAGTAAAATGATTTGATCACAACAGCCCGCCGCAGGCGAAAATTTTCAAGGTTTTTTGCACATGAATCTGCCTCTAAGATCAATTTGGTAATGAATAATTTGATTACAACAGCCCGCTGCAGGCGAATTTTTTAAAGTTTCACATTTCTGGGTGTGTCTAAGACTGAAGGTGAAAATTTTCAAGGTTTTACCTCTGAAACTTCGTATGAGATCAATTCAGTAAAATGATTTGATCACAACAGCCTGCCGCAGGCGAAAATTTTCAAGGTTTTTTGCACATGAATCTGCCTCTAAGATCAATTTGGTAATGAATAATTTGATTACAACAGCCCACTGCAGGCGAATTTTTCTCAAGTTTCACAATTTCTGGGTGTGTCTGCAGGTGAAAATTTACAAGGTTTCACATCCGAAGCTGAATTTTGAATGATGAAAGTGACAGAACACTCTCACTTCTTCCAATTCGATGGGAAAAGGCTCTTATTCGAAAAGATTGCAGGGTGAGAGAACTAAGAACACCCTCGCTTCTTCCAAATTGATTGGAAAAGACCCTCGTGCAAATGATAAAAGTGAGGGCTCAAGTGAAAAAACACTCACTCTTTACAAGTTGATACTAAATGGCTCTCATTCAAATGATAAAAGTGAGGGCTCAAGTGAGGAAACAGTAAACACTCCCTCTTTACAAGTTGATACTGAAAGGCTCTCATTCAAATGATGAAAGTGAGGGCCAAAGTGAGATAACACTTACTTGTTACAAGTTGATAGGAAAAGGCCCTCATTCAAATGATAAAGTGAGGGCCAAAGTGAGACAACACTCTCACTTCATCGAAATTGATAGGAAAATGCTATCATATCTCTTAAATTGATGGAATTGGGGCCTTCATTTTGGGCTCTGGTTCACGCACAAGTAAGTTTGTCAAAATCCCCTCACTTTTGATAAAAATCCCCTCGGTTACAGTGTAACCCGTGCAACCCAACTTTGGAAGGTAAGCAATAGAGTAATAATTAATTGGGCCATGCATCAAGAAATTATACAGCACAGCAATAAAATAATCTGATCAAAGAAAGAGCTGAACCGTTATAACAAGGTATGATAAAATATCTCGATTGATGGTAGGAGAGAGCAGGCTGTTATGTTAGCAAGCTGCATGAAAACACTAATTCATCACAATATAACAGCTAAACAGAGCAATTTAATGTTTAAACATGGCTCGACAGAGGAAGCATTATAATTTGGGTCGTGCATGCAAAATATCACAAATAATAACAGGATAAAACAGTTTAATGGAAGTCATAAGGGTTGAATTAATCCCAGCTACTCACACATGGCAGATAAAATAACATCTCGAAGAGCAAACTGATATTGATAGCATGAAAACAAGTTATTCATCACAATACAAAGCAATTAAATGTTTAAACATAGCTCGACAGAGGAAGTGTTATAATTTGGGTTATGCATAGGCATCAAGAAATAATGAAACTGGAAGAAAGGATGAATTAATCTTAGTTGCCCACAAGGCATATAAAATGATATCTCGATTGATGGTTGGTAAAGAAAGAGCAAACTGATATTGATATGGATAGCATGAATGCACATTATCTATCATATAACAATATCACAAAGCAATGGCTCGACAGAGGAAGTGAAATAGAGTAATAATCAATTGAATTATGCCTACAAGGCATCAAGAAATAACAAACAGTTGAGTTAATCCCAGCTTGAGCTACTCAAAATCACATTAAGGCATGATAAAATGATATCTCAATTGATGGTGGGAGAGGGCAAACTAATATGCATATTAGCAAGCAGCAAGAAAACATGTTACTTATCACAATATAACTTAGTAACTATTTAACAGAGCAATTTATTGTTTAAAGTTAAACATTTGGGTTGGTGCATGTAAAATATCACAAATAATAACAGGATAAAGCAGTTGAATGAAAGTCATAAGGGTTGAATTAATCAAAGCTACTCATAACTCACACATGGCATACATCTCGAATGATGGTAGGTAAGAAAAGAGCAAACTGATATTGATAGCATGAAACACATTAATGCAATTTAATGTTTAAAAGTTTGAACATGGCTCGACAGAGGAAGTGTGATAATTTGAGTTATACATAAAAGGCATCAAGAAATGTTACACATATCACAGCAATAAAACTGCCCGATGGCAATGAAAGTAAGGGTTGACTTCATGCCAGTTAGCTGATCATGAAACGATGATGTCTCGATTGATGAAAGGTATAAGGAAAGAGCAAGCTGATATTGATAGCATGAAAACATGAACTATTTAAGTATTTATCACAAAGTCACAATAGGAATATCACAAAGCAATTTAATGTTTTAAGTTGAATATTAAAACACTGTAAATATGGCTCGACAAGGAAGCATTATAATTTGGGTTAGGCATCAACATACAAGATATAATATCACAATTAATAATTGCAGGATAGAACTGTCGAATGAAAGTAAGTTGAATTAATCCGAGCTACTCGACCACTCATAAATGACATAATAAGATGATATCTCGATTGATGACAGGTAAGGAAGTAAGGAAAACATGTTTTTCAAAAAGCAATTTAATGTTTAAACATGGCTCGACAGCAGACAGAGGCACTGGGAGCAATACACTGCACAATACACAGCACAATACACTGCACAATACATAACATTAGTTTACACTCAAGCTTATCCAGTGCCGAAGAATTGGCGGTTTCGCAAGGTTTTTTACTGAATCGGACTCGCAGTGCGCGGCGTTTCGGACATTTGGCACCAGTCTAGACTGGTGCCAAATGTCCTAACTGTTCGATCAGACCCGCTGACGCAAGCCGCGCAGCGGCTTGCGTCAGCTAGGCCGAGCGGCGCGCGGCTCCTCGCTCGGAAGGGTCTATCAACGATAGACAACGTGGGGCGTACACACGCGACGCCTATGGGTTTGTCTCCCATATAAACGGCTCTGAGTGACGTCACAGATCTAAACGTCAATTTTTCTGTATCTTAAACCTAACCATAGCCCTAACCAAAACCCTAACCTTGCCTTAATCCTAACCCTAATCCTAGCAAATCCTGACCATAACCCTAGTCCGTAAAGCGCTAGGTGCGCTTAATTATATTTTTCTGAGTGACGTCATTGTCATAGATAATGAAGGCTCCCGTTTATATGGGAGACTGACCCGCCTATGCGGGGCACGGGAACTCTTCCGAGGGTTCCTAAGCCCGCATGTTACGTGTCCCTGTTTGTTCGCGCAAAAAAGGCTCCGTAACATGGAGTAAAGCAATTCCGAGGGACGCGCCGCATCTGCAGGCCTGGTATCTATATCACCAGGCGGCATATCTTCTTCATATTTGGGTGAAAACGCTCCAACTTTTCACGGACGCCTGCGTCTTCCATTGGAAGACGCAGGCGTCCGTGAAAAGTTCCAAAACCCGCATGGGTGCATGTGCCGTGTACGCAACGCGGACAGGGGTGAAGCGTGTTTAGCAAGTCCGCGCCGTCAGCTGTCTTATCCGGATGCCATGCAAATTTTGGTATCGATTTGACGTTCACAAAATGGTTCAAATTTATTGAATGAAAATGAAATATAAATTTGCGCGCAGCACATTTGGTCCGAAACTCAAAACTGATCCATGTTGATTTTGTGCACGGTTAGGGTTAATGTTATGGACTATGGTAGGGGTAACTGTTAGGTTCACGTTTTGATAGGATAGGTTGGGATTCCGAATAACTATAAGCAACAGAAGATTATTTTCGGTATGAGAACGATTTAAATAGTCAAATATTAATACTATCACACAAGGTTGGATATAGATATCACTATCACTATCACTATCAGAAGCACCACAAAAGCACAAATGACAAAGTTATTTTTTGAATTGAAGTTAAATAATAAATATGCCTCTTAAATCTTATCAAATCTTAATTACATTTAAAGTTAAAGCTAAACTTTGATTTTGTCAGGTGGGATGGATAAATGAAACTGTAGGCAAGATAACTATACGACGGGTAGATTTAGAATAATAAAACAGCAAACGTAATCACTTACGATAATATTACAAAAATTTACATAAATGGAGATCACTGCAAGATATCCATGTTTAATAACTGAGTTTTATCAGGAATAACAACCACATATTCGATGGTGACACTTATTCAATGTTCATGTTAGGAAGTATCCAAAATATTCATCTGTTTTAAAGCTAAAAGCAACAATATTTATGATATTTTGTCCACAAACCAGTCGACAGTACCTACAAAAGTGCTGCAATCTCATCATCCCATGTCATTAATGTTAGTGAGAAAACAGTACAATGTCAAAAGATCATGCGTTCAAAGTCGGAAAAATGAGTATTGCCCGAGTGAATTGGACATGATAGGCGCCTTACATAACGTATTTTGGAATTGAGTTAATGAAAGAGGGGATGAAATGGCGGGAGATAAGGGGCTGCGTTTTCCTGTTCAATGGAAAGGAAAGCAGCGGCCTTCAGACCGGTGGCATCAGGGGGTCTGGGGCGCAGCCCTGCCCCAGGGTAAGGGTGAAGAGCCTCAAAGACGTAGTCTTTAATGATAAGCAACCAAACATCGTAGGAAATGAAATTGGAAATTTGAAACCTGAGACGACTAAATTGGCTGCATAAGATTAGAATGGGAAAATCTTTCTTTGTTCGAGATGACTGCCACACCCCTTTTGCAAAGATAATCGGAAATTGATCAAACCAAATTTTGTAGCAGAAATTATTTTTAGTTAACCAAGACGGGGAATACTTAAATGGCTATCAAGCGTCAATATCGTAACTTCATTTATATCAATAACATAACATAAAATTAGCCCTAATATCAACACCAATACCCAAAACAAACCCCTTA
>WFMF01000895.1:0-29229 GCA_011033025.1 Beroe forskalii | reverse complement strand
TATCCCCTTTTTAACCCCGGTACTCCTCCTTTATCCCCTTTTATGGGTTGGGGCCCGACCCATCTCCTTTTCCTACTTTGAGCAAGGGCGGGGACTCTCCACTCCTTTTTTTTTTGGGGGAAAAAGGCCCCCTGACTCTCCCCCCTTTTCAGTTTTCGGTTTTAAGAACCAGGTGACTCTTCTCCTTTTCCCTTTTTTTTTAAAAGGGGCCGGAACCATCTCCTTTTCCCTTTTTTTAAAATTCTAAGAAGCCCAGGGGTTTTTTTCCCCCTTTCCCCCCTTTTTCAGGTTTAGGAGCCCCGGGACTCTGCACCTTTTTTTACCCCTTTGGGTTTTTAACCCGGGATTGCCCCCATCCCTTTTCTTATTAAAACCCCGGGCCCTTGACAATCCTTTTTTTTTTTGGGTTTAAGGAAATTTACTCTTTTCTCCTTTTCCCTTTTTAGTTTAAAAAAGGGGGCCCCCTCTCCTTTATTTTTTTGGTTTGGGCCCGGGGGAAAACTCCTTTTCCCCTTTTTTGGGTTTAAAAAAGGGGCTTGCCCCCTCTCCTTTTCCCTTTTTTTAAAAGGGGAAACCCAGGTTCAATCTCCTTTTCCCCTTTTTTAGAAGCCCAGGGACTGCCCCCTCCTTTTCCCTTACTTTAGGTTTTTTAAAACCCATTTACCCACTCCCTTTTCCTTACTTTTGCAGGAAGGCCCCTCCCCAAATTTTTTTTTTTGGGCCCGGGCCCCCTTTTTTTACTTGCAATCTTTTTCCCTACTTTTGGGCTAAAATTTTTTAAAACCCCTCTCGGTTTAAAACCCAACTTGCACCAAAACCCCTTTTCCCTTTTTTCACATTCTTTAAGTTCGGGCCCCCCTCCCTTTATTTTTTTGAGGGTTTTAAGGAAGTAATCCCTTTACACTTTTTCCTTTATCCCACCCTTTTTTAAGTTCTTTGACCAGGTGATCTCCATCCCCCCCTTTTTTATTTTGGGGAAAAAACCTTTTCCCCTTTTTTTTAAAGGGGCCCAGGACCCCTTTTAACCCCCCCTTTATCCCTTTTTTTGTTTCAAAAAAAGCCCGGGCCCCACCTTTTTTTTCCCTTTTTGCCCAGGTGCCCCCCCCCTTTTTTTTTTGGTTTAAAAGGGCCCCCCAACCCTTTTCCCCCTTTGGGGGGGGCCCCCCTTTTCCCCCCCCTTATCCCATTTTTATTCAAAGGGGCCTTTAACCCCCCTCCCTTTTTCCCTTTTCTTTAGGCAAGGGCCCAGGGGCCCCCTTAAATTTCCCTTTTCTTTTTTTAGGGTTTTAAGGAACCCTGACTTTTTTTCCCTTTTTTCCCTTTCTTTTAAACCCTCCTACTCCCTTTTTCCCCTTTTTAGTTTAAAAGGCCCTTTTCCAAAATTTTTCCCCGGGAAAAAAGGGCCGGACTTTCCCCAAACCCTTTTCCCCCAAAATTCAAAGGGGTTTCCCCCACCTTCTTTTTCATTATTTGCAGGTTTCAACCCTACCCACCTCCTTTTCCCTTTTTGTTAAGGCCCTATCCCCATTTTCCTTTAATTAAAATTTTTTCCCCCCCTTTTTGGGGCAGGGTGACTTGCCCCCATCTCCTTCCTTACTTTTTGGGGCAAAAAGGGCTTGCACCCTCTCCTTATCCCTTCTGGGTTTTAAGGGGCCCCGGTGATCCCCTCCTTTTACCTTTTTCAGGTTTAAAAACCCGGTGACTCTGCAAAAAATTTCCCTTTTTTTTTACTTTTGCAGGGGTTTTAAAAGCCCAGGGGACTCCCGCACACCTCTCCTTTTTCCTTTTGAGGTTTCTAAGGGCCCCGGCCTAACCTTTTTTCCCTTTTTTTTGGTTTAAGGCCCGGTGACTTGCCCCTTTTCCTTTTTTTTTTAAACCCGGGGACTCTGTCCCCTTTTTCCCCTTTTTGGGGTTTTAAGGGAAACCCGGGCTCCCCCTCCTTTTTCCCTTTTTGCAGGTTTAAAGGTTTTATTTCTTTACTCCCTTTTTCAAAACCAGGGGACCTGCACACCCTTTTTTCCTTCTTTTTTCCCAAAAAGGGGCTTCCTTTTTCCCCCTTTTTTGCAGGGTTTTAAGGGAACCCGGGATCCAAAACCCTTTTCCCCTTTTCCCATTTCCCCGGGGCCCCTTCCTTTTTTACTTTGGTTTTAAAATGTATTTCCCCCCTTCTTTCCCCCTTTTTTGAAGCCCTCTACCCCCTTTTTTTGGGTTCCCCCTTCCCTTTCCCCCCCCCGGGCCTGCACACCATCTCCTTTATCCCCTTCTTTATTTAAAGGGGGTGACCCCCCCCTTTTTTTCCTTTTTCCCTTCTTTGCAGGTTCAAGGGAAAGGTATTTTGCCCCCCCCTTTTTCCTTTATTTCAAGGGCCCCCCACCCCCCCCTTTTTTATTTTTAAAAATTTACCCCCCTCCCCTTTTTTTTTTTGGAAAAACCAGGGACTTCACCCCCATCCCTTACTTTATTCAAAGGGAGGGGTTTGCCCCTCTCCTTTCCCTTATTTTTTTTTTGGGCAGGCCCCTCACCCCCTTTTCACCCCGGGTTTGGGGGCCCCGGCTTCACATCTCTTTTCTTTTTAAAAAGGGGGGGCAACCCTTCCCTTTTTCCCCTTTATCCCAGGCTGGGAAAGGGGTTTTCTTTTTTCTATTTTGGGGGCCCCCGGGGTTTAACCACTCTTTTCCCTTTTTTGATAAAAAACCCCGGAGGGGAAAAATTTTAAAAAAAAGGGGGGGGTTTTTTTTGGTTGTCTCCCAAATTTTTTTTTAAAAAATTTTAAGGGGAGCAATTTCAGTACCTTTTTTTTACCTTTTATTTTAAAACCCGCCTTGGGGAAATTTTTTAAAAGGTTTTCAAATTTTGGGGGCCCTGGGGCCCTTTTTTTCCCGCCTTTGGGGAAACCCCGACTTCCCCTTTACTTTTTTTTGGGGTCAAAGGAAACCCCGCCGGGCCCCCCTTTATCATCCCCGGTTTAAAAAAACAATGTTTTTTTTTTTTCTTGGGTTTTCTAAAACAGTGACGTGGTCCAAACGACACTGGTTACCATGGAAACGTTCTGTTCCACTAACCTAGAACCTGCACTGCCCTTATACAAGGTACTATTCTACTATTGAGAAATGAACCTTCCATGAATGTAGATTTCTTGAGGGTTAAGATAAGTTTTGGGAACAACAAGAGCAATTTTAGTAACATGTTAATTCTTGTAAACTTATGTCATGTTGATCTGGTTGCATGTTCAGTTAATTGATAACAAGTTAATTCTTGTTACCTTATCCCATGTTAATTGGTTAACACCATGCTACTAATCATAGGATGAACTGAGTGCTCGCAAGCGGTTCCCCTTGGCTAAGATAGTTGACACCCTAAAGGACATGCTGAGACTCACATACCAGCCTGTGTGGGACGTTGTGCTGCAGGTAACTACCTATATTAGCTATATTTCACATCAAACAGACGTTAAAAGTTACATGCTTTTCTCATTCCTTTATTTCAGATAAAGCTGCTTAAAACTAACTTGCTTTTCTTATTGTAATGTTTTAATCAAACAATTAGTCAGGGATGAATTGGTCAAATATCAAAATCCGTTGGCTTTGAATGTTAAAAACGATTTAGTAACTGGATGTGCTACTTTAGACCTTGAGGAAACGAACTGGTTTGTTGGCAATTTGTAACGGCCGACCACGCCCTTTTTTTGGCCACGCCCATTTTTTCTGTTTTACATTTGCAAAATGCCCTTATTTCGGCCCCCCTTAGGAGTTAGGAGCAATCCAACCACCTTAAAAATGACCGCAATGGGCACATTATGTTTGGCGGATGATGGTTCCAAGGCCACCAGGTCAAGTCTGTTTTGAGTTATGGCTCAAAAATGGAAATTTCATCACCCGCTTGGCCATCGCTCTGAGAAAACAACTTTGGTTCCTTTTGGAGTTAGGAGTGAACCAAATCATTAAAAATAACCGCAATCAGCACATTAGTGGGGGAAGGTCGGTTTGAAAGCCCTAGACCATTATTTTCTCGACTTATTGCCCAAAAAACCAAAATTCAGAGGGCTCACATTGTACAGAAGAGGTAGCCTCAGCTCCATTTTCAAGCCCCAACAAACTAACTCTATATCAGTTACACCGCATTAAGATCAACAATGGTATATCATTGTATCACAAAGCTACCTGTAGCTAGGTTACTGAGATATTCTAAAACCAAGCTACATAAACCTTTTAGTCTCTTCAGTTCTCACAAGTCAAAGATTTTTTTGGCATTGTGGCTTATTGACGCAAGTATCTGGTGGATGGCAAAAACCGGTAAATTTGCTGTGAAAATCATGGAAATCTTAGGTGTACAACCTACAAGATGTATATTGTACGAGCACCTTATCATTGATTAGAATAGCAGTTAGCAGTGATTCATCCAGGCGAGCTTATTAAATGCTTTTAACTGGGATATTTCATGCTAAAAGCCGATTGTAAATGCAAGTTCAACTATTCATTCTAATTACATAAGGGTATTTCTGTAATTACTTTCAGTGTTAAGGTTAAGTTTATGCTTATTATCTTAAAAGTTTTAATTGGTAAGAGGTTGAGATCTTAAGTAGTACCTCTAGAAATAGGCTGTTATGTATTTTTATAATCAAACCTTAGGGTTTTAGGTATGGTAACATTTGTACTGAATTTGAACTTTCATTTTCAATCTTAAAAAGTTTTCCAAAACTGATTGAAAGAGGATACATTATTATAGTAATTCCAATCTTGTAGACATTATAAACGTTGCCTTAATAAGAATAGCTTTCCTAGTTTTTCAAAATACCTTATTACCTTATTTAACTTGCCCTTCAGGACAAAAATGACTTTGAGATGTTTGTCCAAATGGTTAAAATGGCAAGTTAAATAGCCAATTAAATTAAAGGCCAGTTAACTTCAATAAATAAAACTTTATTACTTGACCTTTGCACTGTAATTCATTTAACCGTCATTATATAATCTGTGGTTGTGTTGAGATAATGACCTACATCACGATAATAATAGACCGGGATTTAGGTTTTTATGCAATTTTCTGAGTATATTATATTGGTTTTCATGGCTCTTTTTGAGCAGAAATTTTTCGTTTTGGCTACAGCTTAAAAAATTTTTGTCCAAGGGGCCGGTTAAAATGATTCAAAAATGGTTCAATTTTTTCCATAGGGCCGGTTAAAAAAGGGCCGGTTAAAAAAACGCCGGCTAAATAAAGGCCAATAAGGTATGCCATTTTAGATAGCAGTACAATTTTAGATAAATTTGTTTAGGTATTGGTGCGCGAGGTTCTTCACATTCTGTACAGCTTGTTATGCAGCTTGTTGCTGACCTCGAGCAACTTACTGTATAATTACCGGAACTGAATGTGTGGCTGAACAGGCGGCAGATGCCTGCAACCTCCCAATCATTTTAACTTCCACTTTTAGGTTTTAATTGTGTAAAATTTAGATATTTCACATGATCTTAACACTCATTGATCTTTCATCTCTACTGAATTCTTTCTCTTTCCTCTCCTTTCCCTGTGTTGCTCAGAAATCCTTGGAGTTCCATGGGCCCAGCCTTGCAGTTGTGTTGTGAGGGTACGTGGGCCGAAAACCCCTCTATTTCCTGCCACCTGCTGATGGGACACCCATTGCAGATGGCAGGGAAACTTCATAACTGTAGGGTAACCGCTGATGATTCACAGTTTTGGTCTCTTCCGCCCTCTTTGTCAATCCCTGAATTAGAAAATAAATTGCAGTATTTTTGTTATGCTTGTAGTATACCAATACACCTCTATACATAAGACGTTGGATTGTCAAGTTTCCATTTTTCCATCAATAGTAGAATATACGGGTTATAGTTCCAATCATGTTTTTTCACTGAACTCAATTTAACTCATTATGGAAGTTCTAGTAGCTCATGTTCTCCCTAGGAAATTGCAGTTTGAAAACAGTAAGGTAGTTTGTTTGTTCTCGAAGCAGGAATATGAGCAGAAAACTCAATTGATCTCAGAAATATATTAATTATAAGCAGAAAATAATAGTGAGAGTTTTGTAAAAGTTAAAGAAGTGTTACTTATAATTTATTTCCCCAGTGCAATGAGCATGTTTTCGTGGCCCTCTTCTCCGGAATAAAAGCAGCTGAGTGAACTGTGTGACTGTGGACTGCATATTTTCTTGTTCCCAAATTTCTAAATTTGGCTCAATGGAACTTCATGGCCAATACATCAATTTACGACCACTGTATCTGTCGTGGTGACTTAATTGTGCACGAGCATTCACCTAGCTGGTAGCTTGTGATACAATGATATACCATTGTTGATCTTTAATGCGGTGTAACTGATATAGAGTTAGTTTGTTCAGGGCTTGAAAATGGAGCTGAGGCTACCTCTTCTGTACAATGTGAGCCCTCTAAATTTTGGTTTTTGGGCAATAAGTCGAAAAATGATGGTCGAGGGGCTTTCAAACCGTGACCTACCCCCACTAATGTGCTGATTGCGGTTATTTTAATGTGGTTGGTTCACTTGTAACTCCAAAAGGAACCAAAGTTACATTTTTCTCAGAGCGATGGCCAAGCGGGTGATGAAATTTCCATTTTTGAGCCATAACTCAAAAACGAACGGCCTGGTGGCCTTGGAACCATCATCCGCCCGACATAATGTGCCCCATTGCGGTCATTTTAAGGTGGAGTTTAACATTTCAAAAAGCTGAGAGTTTGGTACTTACGCGTAAAAATAGGTGGCAAACCAAACTCTATCCTTTGATATTTGCCTAAACATTGGTTGCACTTTTGGGGCAAAGTCGACCGGTCACCGATTATATTTTAGTTTGCGGGGCGCGCATGGTTTCTAATTCATGAAAAGTTGCACATGTTCCACTGTCCAATGCACGCGCGCAAGTACTTGCGTAGGTACTTAAGTACCTACAGTATATGGTGTACATACCCTTAAATAATATGCTAATTAAATAGTAAACTAATTTTTCCCCAATCGCCTTTTTTATGCACGTCTACTGGTACGACATTTCATCTCACGACACTTCATCTGCCTGTCCTTACCCTAACCGAAACACTAACTCTTACCCTAACCCAGACCCTAACCTTTGCTTAGAGTTTACACATCGCGAGATGAAGTGTTGTGAGATGAAATTCCGTTCCCAAGTTCCCCATTGAGAGCTTGTCTGAGTGAACTCTAACAACAAGCCTCCTCAGACACTACAGTCGCTGGTACAGAACGTGAGCAAGGAGTGTGTGTACTTGTTAGAGTCTCTGGTGAGCCCTCTGTTCTGCATCAGAGACGCTCCTAACTTCGAGAACACCACCCTATTCTCCCGTACAGTAGGATGTCTGGTGCAGCTGCTGGGGGTGGAGAGACTCCTAGCCCTCTACCCTCTGGCTATGGAAAGTGGGGATACTGTGGATATCCCCAACGGGTGGCTACTTCCCATTCTCAGGGACAACATCTCACACTCACCCTCAAGTTCTTCACTTCAGCCTTAGTTCCACTCACTGCGACTCTCAGGACTCGTGCTGACACAATGAGGCAGCAGGGCAAGGGTCTCGAGGAGAAGATATGTGGAAACCTAGAGTTTCAGATATGGAGCTTGTTGCCGAGTTTCTGTAAGAGCCCCACGGATCTCATGGAATCGTTTAAAGTCGTGGCTAAGACACTCGGAACCCTCATCAGCCAGCGAGCTGAGATCAGGAACGTTTTGTGCGCATCGTTAATAGCCCTCATTGAGACCTGTCAGACAGATGACGAGAAGATCGAACTGGGACGTTTCGCTAAGAACTTTTTGCCGATCCTTTTGAACGTGTTTCTAGCTGAGTCTAAAGCGGAAGATCCCCCTGTTAAGCCTGTGTTCGATGCAATCAGCTCGTATCTGTCAATCTGCCCTAAGGATACCCTTCACGTGTTCTTCTCTAAGGTACAAACATATTCGATATATTGTCGTGAGCCAAGTGGATGTTCTGTTCAATGCCCTCATATAATTTCAGAAACTTACATCTAATGAACCCCATTAAAATACCAGATCCCCAACCCATGTTATATCCTGCTTCCTAAGATCCTACAAAAAGCAGAGGAGGAGATCTCTAGTGGTCAGATCACTGAGCGAGTGTTGGAGGTGCTGGTTGCAATGATCGCTCAGCTCGGAGCAGAGGATATCACCACCACCTACAACATGATCGTGCCCTGGCTGAGTGAACCTGCCAACTCTTACAAGCAGAAGAGGGCTTACCAGGTGAGGGGAAACTAGAAATCACGTATTTTATTTGTTTAGGAGGGAGAAAAGAACACCCCTAGGTATTATGAGAGACGAGTGAAAAAGAAGATGGAAATTGATAGGTCCTAAAATCCTACTCAAAACATACAATTTGCCTGTTTGTTTGTTTGGAAACCCACGGTGGGGCTGGCAATGTACCGAAATCTTTATATACGTACAATAAAATTAATATTCAATATGAGTAATAAGCTCCAATTAGCGGCTCTTTTTGTGATGTTTTACGTCCGTTTGACTGAGAGAATCGACAGATTTTACTTAACTTATGTAGATAAGGCAGAATATCCAGATGACAGGATTTCTTGGGGCCACCAGTTGTTGATTCATTCGCAAATGCCAAATTTGATTCGTTAATTCGGAATAGGAAATAATTTGATGATCAATCTCTCCAAAATAAGAAAAGTCCAGCAAACCCCATGTACCCATTACCTGAGCAGTGGGCGGACCTTGATTGGTTGGTTACTAATCTGTAGGTTCCGAGCTTTTTGAGTTATTATATTTAGATCACTGAATTGAGAGACTAGTAATTAAAATACTTGAGCGATCCGTCGAGGCCAGTATCACGCCATTACCACGCAAGTATCACGCCAGTCGAAACTAACTTAAAGTCAGGACGCCAGTAACACGCCAGTATATGATCTGATACTGGCGTGCTACTGGCGTCCTGGCATTAACTATCGTGATACTGGCGCGATACCGGCGTGATACTGGCCTAGACGGATCGCTCAATTTACCATTTTTCCTATAAAATGAAATAAAACTCTATTTTGTACCTTAAAACGGTGATTTGTCTGTCGGTTTATCAAGAATCAAGTTGAAAATTTGCAGACCTAAGTGAGACATTGGCCCGAATGCAGAAGTTAATGATTTCCCTTATCTTTAAGGAAAAGCCTTAAATTTAAGGGTTTCCTTCAAAAAATGACCTTTTCCCTTGAAACCAGTGGCAAATCTTGGAGAATTTAGGGCGTTTGAACTCGAAATTATGGTTTTCCGGCACTAGGGCACCCATGCTGGTGTGAACAATCCATCTCGAGTTCGGAAATATGCATGCAGTACCAAAGTAGAGCGTCAAGAAGAGGTTCACTAAAACGTAGTGTATTTTAAGGAAATTGCTTTAAAAATGAGGGAATCCTTATAATCGAAAGGAAACCCTTAAAATTGAGGGATCCCTCAGCAAATCCACTACTTTTAAGGGATTCCCCAATGCTTTCCTTAAGATTTAAGATACACTTCGGGTTAAGAGGGTAACTTAGGAGTGTGATAGGCTTACTTAGGAGTGTGTGATAGGCTTACTTAGGAGTGTGATAGGCTTACTTAGGAGTGTGTGATAGGCTTACTTAGGAGTGTGATAGGCTTACTTAGGAGTGTGATAGGCTTACTTAGGAGTGTGATAGGCTTACTTAGGAGTGTGATAGGCTTACTTAGGAGTGTGATAGGCTTACTTAGGAGTGTGATAGGCTTTACTTAGGGGGAGTGTATTTAGGCTAGCTTACTTAGAGTGTGATAGGCTTACTTAGGAGTGTGATAGGCTTGATTTAGGTGTGATAGAAACTTTAGGTGATAGGAGGTGATAGTTTACTTAGGGTGTGATAGGCTTACACTTAGAGTGTGATAGGCTTACTTAGGGTGTGAGGTGATGACTTAGGGGTGTGATTACTTAGGGTGTGAGGGTGGAGAAGCCATTTAGGAGTGTGAGGTAGGGTGTGATTGGGAGTGTGATGGGCTTAGGGGGTGTGATAGGCTTTGCTTACTTAGGGAGTGTGATAGGCTTACTTAGGGGTGTGATAGGCTTACTTAGGGTGTGATAGATAGGCTTACTTAGGAGTGTGATAGGCTTACTTAGGAGTGTGATAGGCTTACTTAGGGTGTGATAGGCTTACTTAGGAGTGTGATGAGCACTTAGGAGTGTGATAGGGTGTGATAGGCTTACTTAGGGTGTGATGAAACACTTAGAGGTGTGATAGGCTTACTTAGGAGTGTGATAGGCTTACTTAGGAGTGTGATAGGCTTACTTAGGGGTGTGATAGGCTTGCCAGGAGTGTGATAGGCTTACTTAGAGGTGTGATAGGCTTACTAAGGGTGTGATAGGCTTACTTAGGAGTGTGATTGGCTTACTTAGGGGTGTGATAGGCTTACTTAGGAGTGAGATAGGCTTATTAAGGAGTATGATAGGCTTACTTATGGGCGTGATAGGCTTACTCAGGAATGTGATAGGCTTAATTTGGGTGTGATAGGCTTACTCAGGAGTGTGATACGCTTACTCAGGAGTGTGATGGCTTACTTAGGAGTGTGATAGGCTTACTCAGGAGTGTGATAAGCTTACTTAGGGTGTGATAGGCTTACTTAGGGTGTGGGCTTACTTAGGGAGTGTGATAGGCTTACTTAGGGGTGTGATAGGCTTTTAGGAGTGTGATAGGCTTACTTAGGGGTGTGATAGGCTTACTTAGGGTGTGATAGGCTTACTTAGGGTGTGATAGGCTTACTTAGGGTGTGATAAGCCATTTTACTTAGGAGTGTGATAGGCTTACTTAGGGGTGTGATGAGCTTACTTAGGGTGTGATATATTTACTTGGAAGCACTTAGGGTGTGATAGGCTTACTTAGGAGTGTGATAGGCTTACTTAGGGTGTGATGGCTTACTTAAGTGTGATAGGTTTACTGGGAGGTGGGATGGGCTTACTTAGGAGTGTGATAGGCTTGCTTAGGAGTGTGATAGGCTTACTTAGGAGTGTGATGGGCTTACTGTGTTAGTGTGATAGGCTGGGTTAGGAGTGTGATAGGGCTGGGGGGTGTGATAGGACTTAGGAGTGTGGGCTTACTTAGGTGGGTTATGGTGGAGTGTGATAGGCTTACTTAGGGTGTGATAGGCCTTAGGAGTGTGATAGGCTTACTTAGGGGTGTGATAGGCTTGCTTATGAGTGTGATATAAACTTAGGAGTGTGATAGGCTTATAGGAGTGTGATAGGCTTACTTAGGAGTGTGATAGGCTTGGGAAATTTAGAGGTGTGAAATTTACTTTAGGGTGTGATAGGCTTACTTAGGAGTGTGATGGACTTAGAGTGTGATAGGCTCACTTAGAGTGTGATAGTTTATTTAGGAGTGACCAAGGCTTACTTAGGAGTGTGATAGGCTTACTTGGAGTGTGATTTAGTGTCCAGGGTTACTTAGGAGTGTGATAAATTTACTTAGAGTGTGATAGGCTTACTTAGGAGTGGATTGGGGTGGGTTATGAGGTGATTGGGGTGGGTTATGAGTGGAAAGGGGTGGGTTAGGAGTGGATTGGGGTGGGTTATGAGTGGATTGGGCTGGGTTTTGAGTGGATTGGGCTGGGTTATGAGTGGATTGGGGTGGGTTATGGGTGGAAAGGGGTGGATTATGAGTGGATTGGGGTTGGTTATGAGTGGATTAGGGTGGGTTATGAGTGGAAAGTGGTGTGTTATAAATTGATTGGGGTGGGTTATGTGTGGAACGGGATGGGTTATGAGTGGATTGGGTTGGGTTATAAGTGGATTGGGGTGGGTTATGAGTGGACTGGGATGGGTTATGAGTGGATTGGGTTGGGTTATAAGTGGATTGGGGTGGGTTATGAGTGGATTGGGCTGGGTTATGAGTGTAAAATGGTGGGTTATGAGTAGGGGGTTTTCGGCGAAAAACGAAGATTTAGAGTTAATTTCTTAAATTTACCCGGTTTCACCCAAATTTACCCATTATGGGTAGATGCGATGTATCAAGTGAAAAATTCCAACGGCATTCGACTCAGCGCTCAGAAATACTGGGGATAGATGCTATTTGTGACAAAAGGGTCAAAAAACGGCCTTTTTCGGCCCTCAGGAGGCCCAATTTCAAAGGCCCGCAGAGTCCAGGTGCGACCCAGGAAGTGCCCCAAAAATTGACTCTAAAGTAGGCCTGATTTTTCCACCAAAATCGGCCAAAACTTGGTATAAATATGCACGTGGCGCCCAAAGGTCACGCTAAAACGATCCTCAAAATGTATAAAATTTTAATAAACACAAATTAAGGTGGCCCCATCAACTCATTACCCACCCCTTTCCCCTCATAACCCACCCCTTTCCACTCAAAACGCACCCCTTTCCACTCAAACCCACCCTTTCCCTTCACCCCTTTCCACTCATAACCCACCCCATTCCACTCATAACCCACCCCATTCCACTCATAACCCACCCCTTTCCCCCTCAAAACCCAACCCATTCCACTCATAACCCACCCCTTTCCCCTCATAACCCACCCCATTCCACTCATAACCCACTCCTTTCCACTCATAACCCACCCCATTCAACTCATAACCCACCCCTTTCCCCTCAAAACCCAACCCATTCCACTCATAACCCACCCCTTTCCCCTCATAACCCACCCCATTCCACTCATAACCCACCCCTTTCCACTCATAACCCACCCCTTTCTCCTCAAAACCCATCCCATTCCACTCATAACCCACCCCTTTTTCACTCAAAACCCACCCCTTCCACTTATAACCCACCCCTTTCCACTCATAACCCACCCATTTCCCCTCAAAACCCATCCCTTTCCACTCAAAACCCACCCCTTTCCCCTCAAACCCCACCCCTTTCCACTCATAACCCACCCCTTTCCACTCATTACCCACCCCTTTCCACTCAAACTACCCACCCCTTTCCCTCATAACCTCTTCCATGCCCCTTTCCACTCAAAACCCACCCCTTTCCTCAAAACCCACCCTTTCCACTCATAACCCACCCCTTTCCCTCAAACCCACCCCATTCCACTCATAACCCACCCCTTCCCCTCAAAACCCACCCCATTCGCAACCCACCCCCTTTCCACTCATAACCCACCCCTTTCCTCATAACCCACCCCTTTCCCCTCAAAACCCACCCATTCCACTCATAACCCACCCCTTTCTCCTCAAAACCCATCCCATTCCACTCATAACCCACCCCTTTTCACTCAAAACCCACGCCTTTCCCATAACCCACTCAAAACCATAACCCACCCATTTCCACTCAAAACCCACCCCTTTCCCCTCAAACCCACCCCTTTCCTCATAACCCACCCCTTTCCACTCATAACCCACCCCTTTCCACTCATAACCACCCATTTCCCTCAAACCCATCCCTTTCCTCAAAACCCACCCCTTTCCCCTCAAACCCCACCCCTTTCCACTCATAACCCACCCCTTTCCACTCAATACCCACCCCTTTCCCTCATAACCCACCCCTTTCCACTCAAAACCCCCCCTTTCCCTCAAAAACCCCCCCTTTCCCTCAAAACCCACTCCTTTCCACTCATAACCCACCCTATTCCACTCATAACCCACCCCTTTCCCCTCAAAACCCACCCCATTCCACTCATAACCCACCCCTTCCCCTCATAACCCACCCCATTCCACTCATAACCCACCCCTTTCCACTCATAACCCGCCCCTTTCCACTCATAACCCACCCCTTTCCACTCATAACCCACCCCATTCCACTCATAACCCACCCCTTTCTCCTCAAAACCCATCCCATTCCACTCATAACCCACCCCTTTTCACTCAAAACCCACCCCTTTCCACTCATAACCCACCCCTTTCCACTCATAACCCACCCATTTCCCCTCAAAACCCACCCCTTTCCCCTCAAAACCCACCCCTTTCCACTCATAACCCACCCCTTTCCACTCATAACCCACCCCTTTCCCCTCATAACCCACCCTTTCCTCAAAACCACCCCTTTCCACTCAAAACCCACCCCTTTCCACTCACAACCCACCCCTTTCACTCATAACCCACCCCATTCACTCATAACCCACCCCTTTCCCTCAAAACCCACCCCATTCCACTCATAACCCACCCCTTTCCCTCATAACCCACCCCATTCCACTCATAACCCACCCTTTCCACTCATAACCCACCCCTTTCCACTCATAACCCACCCATTTCCCTCAAAACCCACCCCTTTCCCCTCATAACCCACCCCTTTCCACTCAAAACCCACCCCTTTCCACTCAAACCCACCTTTCCATAAAACCCACCCCTTTCCACTCAAAACCCACCCTTTCCCTCAAAACCCACCCCTTTCCCTCATAACCCACCCCATTCCACTCATAACCCACCCCTTTCCTCGCAACCCACCCCTTTCCACTCATAACCCACCCATTTCCCCTCAAAACCCACCCCTTTCCCCTCATAACTCACCCCTTTCCACTCATAACCCACCCCTTTCCACTCAAAACCCACCCCATTCCACTCATAACCCACCCCTTTCCACTCAAAACCCACCCCTTTCCACTCAAAACCCACCCCTTTCCCCTCAAAACCCACCCCTTTCCCCTCATAACCCACCCCTTTCCACTCAAAACCCACCCCTTTCCACTCATAACCCACCCCTTTCCACTCATAACCCACCCATTTCCCCTCAAAACCGACCCTATGCTCCTCAAGCGACCTTTTCCTTTACTTTTGGAGCATTTCCCTTATTTTTAAGCATTTCCCTTATTTTTAAGCATTTCCCAATTTTAAGGGGATCCCTCATTTCTGCATACGGGCCAATATTGACGTTAGATTTCCGAAATCACCCATTTTTTAGTTTATTGGGAAGAAAAGTCACGGTTTTTGGCCGAAAACGTATTAGCACTATACAAGCAAATAAACAAGCAAATATGATGGAATAATCCTGCCAAATGTATTTCCACTTTGTCCATGGAACTGTCAAAATCTCAACGTAGACATAAAATTTGAAAAATTGGACTAAGTGTACGCAAGCCCGGAGCCCCCCTAAAGGGAAACTGATGTTTCAGATACTATGGAGCATTCTGGAGGGCTCCACCGAGGCGCACACCAGGTTCGTTGTCTCCAACTTGGAGGACCTCCACAAACACCTCGCAGAATCCCTAGCGCTGGCGCAACCCGGCGCTAAGAAGCACAGACTCAAGTGCCTGCTCTCACTCGTCAAGAAACTAGACTTGGAACACTTCGAGTTCATCCCCACCATTCTCCCAGAGGTAGGGCACTTCCTTAATAGGCTCCAGGTCATAGATTTCTTATTGGAATATTGAAAGGTGCCAACTTTTGGTTGTGTCACTTGTTGTAGCTGCTGCTGATAAAGCTGCAGCCAAGGTTGTAAAATGATTATTTTCTTAAATTCGGCAAAAAAGCGGTACCTATTTTTTGGCAGAAACTGTGTTATTTTTTCCTGTCCATTGTCCAATTTTCAAATTTCCTTTCAAATCAGCCGTATTTTCACGTATATTTCCTGTCATTAACAAACTTGCAAAAGTTTAAATTCTCATAGTCAGTCGCGTATTTTGTAGAAAACTATGTGCATTTTTCTTCAAAAGCACATCATCGTATTCTCCGACAATCTTTGCCGCATTTAGCAGCCCTGGCGCAGCCCTGACCCCCCGTCAGGTGATTCTGTGCGCTATGTTGTAGTTGATAACACTACGTGTCACCAGGTGATCCTGTGTGTTGTTTGACGCTATGTTGTAGATCTAACAGCAGGTGTCACCAGGTGATCCTGTGCGTGAAGGAGCAGAATGAGAAGAGCCGTGTGGCGGCGTACCGCTGCATCACCTCCATCGGCTACGTCTACCTGGACAAGAGCCAAGACAAGCAGCTAGCCATGAAGATGTTTGTGGAGATGGTCGCAGCCGGACTCACAGGGTCACCCCAGCTATCCAGGTATCTGGATGTCACCAACCTGGCCACAACAGCCCCCCCCCCCCCTTATTAATTTCAATTCGCACAGAATGAATTGAATAACCATGCCCGAAAGACGTACAATTATAGATCTGTAAAAGATTTGTTGGTGATTCCTTCATGCTTATTACCTATGCTTATTACCCACAGGTGAATAATAAAATATTTTTATTTCCAATATTCAAAATTAAATGATATTCGAATGTTTATTCATAGCTCAATAATTGTTCAGTATAAGCTATGATAAGGTCCCACAGTGGCTAAAACCAATTAAATGTCATCTTAAATTAAATTAACCAATTAATTCAACCAATTACTCAACTAAAATGTTACGACCCAAAGAGGTCTTAGGACCAGGAAAAACGATACACCAAAAATAAAATGTCATTTAACAAGAATCGCGCTTGCCAGCGCATTTATTGTTGCCTGTTGTTCTCTTTCGCAGAAAACAGGACTTATAGCGACAAAACATTGAAAATTCGGTGTATCACGTGAGACTGTTGCACTGCGTGGTTCTGGGTTCATGGTCCAGTTGTTCATGGATGAACAACTGGACTTTCAGAACTTGTCCAAACGAACCCTTACAATTCGGAGTGAATTGGGGGAGTGACTTCCTCGTTAGAGTCCCCCACAGAATAGAAGACAGTCTCTCTAGCGGTAGGGTTGTAGTAGTCTACCAAGGAGACCTGAGCTGGCTGCCTGTTCTCCACACTGAACTTAGACTCCAGCGGCAGGTCCAGCTCCATGCTCCGGCTCTTGGTTCGGGGGTCAATGTAAAGCTGGAGTCGCTGTCCACCCTCCTTGATGTCATAACGGCTGATGGACTGGAAGCCACCCTCTTTCTTCATCTTCTCCTCCCTCTTCATCTCCTCCTCCTTCTTCATCTCCTCCTCCCTCCTCAGCTCCAGGAGTGTCTTGGAGAAGACCATACCAGTAGGGGCGGACACCTCCAGCAGGTACATGGTGGAGTCAGCCTCCTCCGGCAGCTGGAAATTAACTCTCACAGAGGGTCCTGCTCTAACTCCGGCTCTCAGTTGGAAGACGGGCTCGTAGTCCTTGCCAATCGTATGGTACGTAGAAATCAGTTGCACAAAAGCAGTTCCGTAACCGGTTGTTGTGATCGTGTATGTGCCAGGCCCCTTATTGAGATGCACCTCCTTAGCAGACAGCTTGTTCTGATCTCGGATTTGGAGGGTTTCGGAGAATTCATTGCCTTTTCCGACCGAAATAACGAGATCAGTAACTTGTTCTCGTGAAATCTTAGCATTGGTCAAGGCAGCAAACCTCGAAAGGGCCTGAAGACCAATGACAGTATCCTGACTCGATCTAAAGCCACCATATTCATTCCTCTGGCTGGCGAGCCACATTATCAAAGGCAGAGTCCCATTTGTATCACCTTCAACCAATGAAAGCAAGGCGGCGTATCCAGTGGCTTCAATAGAAATGCTCGAAGCCCTGACATGTTCATTTTCCAAGTTTTTTCCACATGTGGCGAACTTGTACAGCCCATCCTGGGAGAGACAGGTGTTCGGGTCCGATAGTCTACCCTGGTGCGCCCCCAGTAAGCCCCTCTTCCTGCACAGAGCGATGGAGTAAGCCACCATGTGGAAGTGGCAGCAGTCCCAGCCTTTCTGGTCCCTGGCTGTCTGGGCCAGGGCAAGAGTAGCGCTACACAGCCTCCCTATCTGCGCTCTATGGTCGTGGAGGACATCGCCACATCTATCCTCAGTGTGGTGCTCCAAGAGGGAGATGAGGTAGAACGCCCGCCAGTGGAGGCCCTCGTTCGAGTTATGAGTGTACTGGTGGGGCGCCCAGCCCTCCCTTTCTACTGAATTATCACCAAATAACCATCCTGCCATGTATCGCATGTCGCCGTTGACGGGCTTACAGTTAATAAACACATCAGAAGGGTACTGCTTCACTATCTTGTATACGAAGGCTGTAAGCCAATGACTCGTGGGTTCCCATCTGAAGACCGAGTAGCCCCTGCTCCTCACATCCGAGCCTTGACGATATGCCAGCTGCTGTTGCCAGCCTATGTTTAAGCCATGTTTCAGGGTATAAGCTATGTTTTCTGGTAGCTCGTCGTATAAAGATCTCAAGTAATTAGCTGCAAAGACGTTGATAGCGACTTTGTGCATGTTTTGTTCACCACACCCAGACGGAAGCCGTATAAGACTGGAAACCCCAGACGCGGCTTGTCCCAGGATATCCCCTAGACTCTAGAGCCACCAACTTCAGCTTGTGTGACCCTGGAATGAAGCTCTTTGGCACCTCCACTGTCAAGTGCTTCTCCTCCGTAGTATCTCGGTCATGCTTCATTATCAGCACACTGTCCACTTCAGCAACCTTCTCTCCGCCAGGCTGCACCAGGAAGCGCTTCTCCACAGCATCTGCGTCTCCTAGACTTGATCTTGCTGAGACCGTGATTTCGTGTTCCCCAGCCTCAGTTAACGTTATCGTGTAGTTCACAGTCTGAGCCTTGTCGGCGGGAACAGTCACATCCTCCGTTTTATCAGGCCACAATTTAGATGAAACCCTTACCTCGGCAGTGATTGGCTTATCCTTGTAGTTGAATATCCTCACAGGAATTGTGATTTTCTCTCCCACAATGCCGGAATACGGCAGATCCAGCCGGATGAAGAAGGGGAGGAAGGTCTGGAACTCCACTTCGTTGGAGAAACCTAGACCTCTCCCGGGGGACAAGCCGAAAGCACTTCCTCTCCAGCCAGTGATGGTGTCTGGAGCCTCCACTGACAGGACTGTCTGTCCCTCCTTGTCACTGACAGTGTCAGTCCAGATCCAGGATTCAGGGAAGAAGTTTCTTAGTTGTGGAGGCTCGTCCGAGGCTGCTGTGGACGCTCGCTCTTCTTTCATGGTCTTGGAGACAGTCTCTGAAGAACTCGTGGAACTCGAAGTTGTTTTTGAACTCGTAGAACTAGGACTAGTAGGAGTAGTCGTAGAACTCGAAGAAGTTGAACTCGTAGAACTAGGAGTTGTTGTAGATGTTGTAGATGTTGTAGAAACTGTTCTGGTAGTCGAAGACCTAGGAGGAGAGTGAATTTTCGGCGAATCTGCCTTTGGAACGTGTTCAAAGACATTCATACTTGTTGACAACACTAGCCCCACATTTTTCATCAAACCTCTAATATTAATTGTCTTGGCTTTCGTAATAGATTCACATCGGAAGGGATCGACCCGCTGGCAGCTCTGATTTTTGGCAGTGCCCTCGTCTAGCCCGCGGAGGAACTCCATTGTTGCTTCCTTCGTGAGAACCTCGCAAGGTTTCCGCATCAAGGACACGCTGGCGTCTGCAATAGTTAACCCGACGTAGGAATGTGGGTCGCTAGGAAGACTCATGGTGATCCTGTCTCCGGGTTTTACCGTTGCTTCGGACAGTTTCAGGACCATTTCGTGGGAGAGTTTCTCCTCGATTGGGATGTCCAGCTCATCAGCCACGAGGTATCCGTCGTCACTGCTCGCAGACATCACCACCAGTCTGGATCTAGTCGTGATGTCGTCTGGTAGCTCGGTGTTTTCTTCCATGATGTACTTGCCAGAGGAATGCTTCTCCCACAGTGGTTTTGTGCTCCAGCTTTTCACTATGTTACCCTTTGATAGGATGAAGAAGTTTAGCTGCTCCAATATGCTTGTTGACAACAGTTTGTATGACAGGGTTTGACCACCTCTGTACATCATTGGTTGAGTTTTGTAGAACCGTAGAAAAGACTTTGACACCATTCTCTCTGGTTGGAAGCAGGCAAAGAGGTTGTCACACGCCGAGTCCACTGCCATTTCAGCACTCAGCAGTGATTCTCACAGCTCCTGCACCTTCCGGTATATCGAAAGTGACAGAAACTTTACCATCCCTCACGAAGCCCTCTTTGGTTTCGTACTTCAATTCCGGTAGTCCTGACACCATGGTAATTTTAACGGGGGTATCCTTGAGTTTGTCAGCAGTCAGGGAACTCGCTGTTACGTCCAGTTCAGCGTAGTAGGGGAAGCCAGCTGCGTAGTGGCGCTGAGTGCTGGCACTGAACTTCATCTTAGCAGAGGACTCACTGAACTTTGTGGAGGAGTCCACTTCCTCAACAATAGATCCCTGAAACAGGAGCCTTTTTAAGGGGGAGGAGTCCACTTCCTCGACAATGGATCCCTGAAACAGGAGCCTTTTTAAGGGGGAGGAGTCCACTTCCTCGACAATAGATCCCTGAAACAGGAGCCTTTTCAAGGGGGGGGGGAGTAGTCCACTTCCTCGACAATAGGTCCCTGAAACAAGAGCCTTTTTAAGGGGGGGGGGAGGAGTAGTCCACTTCCTCGACAATAGATCCCTGCAACAGGAGCCTTTTTAAGGGGGGGAGTAGTCCACTTCATCGACAATAGATCCCTGAAACAGGAGCCTTTTTAAGGAGGGGGGAGTAGTCCACTTCCTCGACAATAGATCCCTGAAACAAGAGCCTTTTTAAGGGTGTTTCCTGGTAATAGATCCCTGAAACAGGAGCCATTTTTACCCCATGAAGATTATTTTTCCGAGCCCAAGTTATGAAAATCGGACTCGGACCCCCGGCCCCTCAATCAAATGAATTACAAATTAACGAACCCCGTTTTCGTCGGAAACCGTAGCAGCCACCACCAAAACAGTGGGCGTGCACCAAGGGTTAAAGCGGTTTTTCATACTTCCAGTTAGCTCTCCGATATCAACCTGAAGCAAGATATCAGAATAGTGGAGCTATTGAAAGGTAGACTCAAACTGCCTCTGAGGTAATGGGAGACACTGGGAAGCACTTACTTGCAGTGCTATTTGATAAACAACCATCTTTCTTATTCCACGGACAAATGGATGAAAATGAGACATGCCATTGAGCTACATGAAATTGAACCCTTTTTAGGTCGTATAACACTACTATATGTGATCGTAGTTTTATTATGATACATGAAATTAGGTCCTTCTCGAGTGATGAACTTGAGACCTTATTGCTTGATTAAATGTAAAATTAATTTCCTTAGTAAGCATTGGAGCTAACCTCCCATTTAGCGCTGCCTCTAACGAGGGTAGCAGTTGTTTCCTTAAAGTAATAGGGTCCAGAATAATTCTGCTGACTTTTGTTATCGACAGCGAACTTGAGGTTAACTTTTCCCTCCACTGGTTTCCCGTAGGTGTAGTTAGCGGAGATCTTCCCTCTCACGACAGTGTCCTCCTTCCCAATGTCACCAGGACCTGGGAATCGGGTGTCCTAAGATGTATCGAAGGGATAACAAAGCAACATCGTGAATATCTCAGTTGCGAAAATGGACTTCATTTTTTTCAAAAAGTCGAAGACCTCCCTCAAATTATTTTTACGGATCCAGGCCATTCCCGCGTGACCATCTCAAAAAAGCGATTTCCAAAATATCAGCGTGTACATGAGGGGTGAAGCCCAAGTTTCTTACCTTGTATCTTAGCACTGAACTGTGGCAAGACATACTCCTTACCTTGTATCTTAGCACTGAACTGTGGCAAGACATACTCCTTACCTTGTATCTTAGCACTGAACTGTGGCAAGACATACTCCTTACCTTGTATCTTAGCACTGAACTGTGGCAAGACATACTCCTTACCTTGTATCTTAGCACTGAACTGTGGCAAGACATACTCCTTACCTTGTATCTTAGCACTGAACTGTGGCAAAACATACTCCTTACCTTGTATCTTAGCACTGAACTGTGGCAAGACATACTCCTTACCTTGTATCTTAGCACTGAACTGTGGCAAGAAATACTCCTTACCTTGTATCTTAGCACTGAACTGTGGCAAGACATACTCCTTACCTTGTATCTTAGCACTTAACTGTGGCAAGACATACTCCTTACCTTGTATCTTAGCACTGAACTGTGGCAAGACATACTCCTTACCTTGTATCTTAGCACTGAACTGTGGCAAGACATACTCCTTACCTTGTATCTTAGCACTGAACTGTGGCAAGACACACTCCTTACCTTGTATCTTAGCACTGAACTGTGGCAAGACATACTCCTTACCTTGTATCTTAGCACTGAACTGTGGCAAGACATACTCCTTACTTTGTATCTTAGCACTGAACTGTGGCAAGACATACTCCTTACCTTGTATCTTAGCACTGAACTGTGGCAAGACATACTCCTTACCTTGTATCTTAGCACTGAACTGTGGCAGGACGTACTCCTTGACAGAGAAGGAGCACTGTACAGTTCTCTTCCCTTTCAATATGATCTGGTAGTTTCCCAGCTTAGCTTCCTCCGCCAGCACGAACTCGCCCTGGTGGATCATCCCTCTGTCAGCAGCGAGTATCTTACCAGCAAACACCTGCCGGTCAATGGGTGGTTATATGATGGGTTGTTCATTCTTTCAGGCAAAAGTTATTGGAAAAGTTTGAAGTAGACGCATGTAAGATGAGATACTTCATATATTTATGCGATATCGGTAATTATAGAATGATGATAGAGTGCAGAGTGACAAGGGATCGTTTGCATAATGCGTAATTAATTCATTTCGACCAATTTAAATCCGCTCTTTCCACGTGACGATCCCTAATGCTCCCTAAAGTAGAAGAGTTTGATGGTCCCTAATGTTCCCTAAAGTAGAAGGGTTTGACGATCCCTAATGTTTCCTAAAGTAGAAGAGTTTGATGATCCCTAATGTTCCCTAAAGTAGAAGAGTTTGATGATCCCTAATGTTCCCTAAAGTAGAAGAGTTTGACGATCCCTAATGTTCCCTAAAAAAGAAGGGTTTGACGATCCCTAATGCTCCCTAAAGTAGAAGAGTTTGACGATCCCTAATGTTCCCTAAAATAGAAGAGTTTGACGATCCCTAATGTTCCCTAAAGTAGAAGAGTTCGATGACCTCACCTCGATATTATCAGGGTTAAGTATAGACACTGACATCCCGTCTCTCTCCTCCACTCCTTTCAGCGTCGCATCAACAGTAAAACCCCGGAACCTGAACAATCGAGAAATGCTAATTGGGTATATAAAAAATGCACAATCGATGGAGGAATGTTAATTTGGTATATAAAACCTGCACAATCGATGGAGGAATGCTAATTGGGTATACAAAAACTGCACAATCGATGGAGGAATGCTAATTGGGTATACAAAACCTGCACATTGCACAATCGATGGAGGAATGCTAATTGGGTATACAAAACCTGCACATTGAATGCTAATTGGGTATACAAAATCGATGCATTGGGTATACAAAACCTGCACAATCGATGGAGGAATGCTAATTGGGTATACAAAACCTGCACAATCGATGGAGGAATGCTAATTGGGTATATATAAGTGGAGCATATTGCTGATAGCGTAACAAGTAACTGGTACCGTGGCTTGATATCACGTAAATAGGATAAGGATAGCCGTTCTGGAATCCCCTACGCCACACGGAAACTATCAAAAGCTCAGAAATATTTACAATGATGGTTCATCGCATTGAAAGTCAATTATATGTCGGCCGCATACCTTACAGTCTGTCCAGGCTTGTATATTGGCTTGTCAGTTTGAACGTAGGTTTTGTAACCCTTTGCTGTTGTTGACAACAGATTATTCATTTTGAGCTCAAACTTTCCAAAGTATTTAATAAATCCACTTAGTGTAACGTAGTGCTGACCATTGATTTCTTCTGGAATCTGAATGTTTTTTTTCTATGTTATTGCTGTGAATCGTGGAAAATTATGGAAAAATTTTCTAATAGTAACTATTCTGACGTAGCTATATCACTATATCAGATGTAGCTTCATATAGACTTATAGAACGCCCCCAGGGCATGTGCATTTGCTTGAATGAGGTAAGAGGAAATGCGTTAAAGGAAAGGGGCATGGATCAGGCTTGTGTAGAAACAACACCCACTTTAACGGGAATATCCAAGATTTTGTCCGTTGGTGTTATCTGATAGACATCAGTCGCCAATACCGTCCTGGAAAAGTAATTGTGTAAATAATTAAGCTATTAGCATTAATGCTAATTGTGTAAGTCATTAATGCTAATTGATTAACATTTGTGTAAGTTATTCAGGATCACTGGGGTTAAAGCCTAAACAATGCAAATCTATTTTAAAAAATACGAGTTATAGAGAATATGCGATCAAAGAGAAACCTTATAACGTAAATCTATCAATGAATTCCACAAATTCAAGGATTTAAAAGCAGTAGATAGGCTAGAGCTAATAATCGCCGCAACTAACTGTAGTATCTCTTGCTTCCCTCTTTGAGAATTCCAGGAGTTGGTGATGTTGTAATGCTCTACTGAGATGTTGCCAGTGTTATCCGTGAACAGCATCAGCGTCATGTGGGACTGCGAACACAACTCATATTACATAATATACTAGGTACATTGGCTAACGGCCACAGGATCATTGACAGTGATTTGACCGTGCTAGTTTGTAGTTAAAATTTCTTTTGAATCATAATGGAGTGTGGGGGATTTTTTTAAATTGCAAAAAAAGGCGAAGTCTCCAACGCTCCTCAGGGTGACCCAATATAGCGGTAAAAAATTCTGAAAATTTTAATTTATTATAGGCAACTCAATGGCGAAAAATTTTTGAAAAAATCCGACTAGTCGGCACCTACCGCGGTACGTACCGCGGTAGGTGCCGATTATTGCTACGCCTCGTGCAAGAATTCATATTAGCCAATTTTGAGGGTACTTGTAGGCGTGCAATAAACTAACTTATCATACTAACTATGTGGCCGGCTCTGTGAACAGGAGGAGAGATGACGATGAAAGGGGGCGCCGCGGCTCTCATCCCCCCAACGTAACCCAGCACCAGTAAACACCAGCACTGACATCGCTTAGTCTGTATTTCCATGAGGAGGGTACATAGAGAAAGTCAATTCAAATAAACGAACAATTATTACGATTTAAGGTGAATACCTAATGATTAATGATGAATACGGCATATAAAGAATATGATATTGGGTGATAAAAATTTAATTAATAAATTAATTAGTAATAAATGAAAAATATTTTAGAGATATCTTAGTGTCAATTTCAATGTCAAATATCATAAGGAACATGTCTTATTGAAAATTAGGGGGGGAGGGGTTTCATCCCTCATATTTTGGAGAACACCTGCAATTTGAGATATGAGTTGGCCAGGCTGACCAGGGTGTATACCAACATTTTGACGGTAATTTTAAGTCCATTGGTCTAACATTGCTCATATGAGGCCTCGGAGCAAAAAAGGCGCCCAAAAATCGAAATTTTACCAGAAGGAGATAGAGCTAAGTTTTATTCGATTCGTCTCGACGAGCTGATCATTTTTGTTCGCCAACATTGGATGAATTAATGGCATCGAAATAAAAGCCATGCGAAGCAATATGTACGCCAAAGTGGCACTCGCCTATTTTGGGCCTAAAGATAGCCATTATGGTCTCATTTTTGGTGAATTGAACCCCAAACTTGTTTTGTCCATCATTCAGGTCAACATTTTTCAATATCTCTGCATGACATTTTCATAATCACTTTGAATATTTAAATTTCGCTGTAACTTGTTATCGACCGAAATTTTGAGTTAGGCCATTGGAGCAAAAATCCCCAGGTATTCTTGCTCGATAGGCCAAAAAACTTTTTAATATAACTGAATATAACTCCTTCCCTTTCAGTGCCACACTGCTGTGTTTGAGTAAGCTGGTGTACGAATACAACTCTTACATGGACTCGGAAGTGCTGGAGCAGGTGTTGGAGATCGTGGTGGCTCTCCTGGCGACACGCCAGAGGGAGATTCTCAAAGGAGCCATTTCCTTCGTCAAGGTTCCATTCACATTCAGACCCTGTACCTCTAAGGATAATCTAATGCTATTTTGCAAAACAAGCAGATTGTATATTGGCCGTCCCACAATAATTGGCAGGAGCATTATAGCATTGTAGTAAGTTATATAATGCGGCAACAAACGCAGTTTATCGTGCCAAAAACACGCTGGTATCGGACCAGTATTGTAGTTGGAAATATTATTATTTTGCAAAAGAATTTGGGACTTGCCTAGAAATAGTGTCCGCATAAATTGGCAGAACTTTCAGATACGCCAATTCAATGAACTGCGAAATAGCTTCGATTTAGAATTATGCAAATTTTGAACAAATGGATTTAGAAGTTGAGAAATTCTTGAATTTATCGAGGGTTGTTGAAGTTGTGTAACCATTTCAGGCAGCCATAGGGGTCATCCCCTATCCGGTCATGGAGCCCTATGTTAAACCCGTCTTAGAGTCCTTCTCTTCCATGGAGAAGTCCTTAAAACACCACTTCAGGTGAGTTAGCTGCTAGAGCAAATAAAGCCGGCAGCATGGCTCGTGATTGTTTGACTTCAGCGATTTCTGACTGTAAAATCTTCAGAGCAAATGTGAAAACTATCCTTGAGACTTCTGATATTTGATATCCTCAGAGCTAAAGTTAAGGTAATCCTTGAGCGACTCCTGCGGCGCTTCGGGTACGAGATGATCTACAAGTTGGCGGGGGCGGAGCACAAGAAAGTAGTAAACCACATAGTGAAGGAGCAGCGGCGTGCTAAGTCCGCTAAGAGGGCAGAGAAGGAGGAGGAGGAGGAGGAGAGTGAGGAGGAGGAGGAGATGATGGAGGACTTCAAACAGCTCAAGGGGAGGGGTTCCAGGAGCGAGGTAAGTTGGGTTGTGTATGGCGGAAATTAGTTGAAAAAGAGACACGCTCTTACATCTTGCTACAGACATTATTTCCCCTCTCCCAATCGCCTTTTTCGACTTACACAAAATTTTAGACTGAAAAAGCCATGGACGAAATACTAATTTCAGCTTTTCATTAGTTGAACAATTACCTTAAACCGTAATAATATTGTAATTTCTGATGGCATAAACTATGGAAAACAGCTTTGAACGGAAGTAAACAAGGTAATTCAGAGATAACGTAGGGAGGAAATAATTAGCTCTCCAAAAGTTGGGTAGAAACACAATTCCTGTTCTGGTAAATTTTACGGTGACAGTTCGGACTGCAGTTTGCGCGTCTTTTGTTTGTGCGGCTTATGTTTGCGCGCATCAGACAAACATGTTATTCATTTGTCTATACGCCACGCAAACTTAAGCCGCGCACACAAAAGAACGCACAAGCTGCAGCTTGAATTGTATGACGTTGTCTGACCGCGCGCGCCCGCCGAAGGCGAAGGGGTCAGACAATGTCTGACAAGCTTGAACTGCCCCTGTGATGTGTGACTCTCCTCACACAAGCTGCAGCTTGAACTGCCCCTGTGATGTGTGACTCTCCTCAGTTGACATCTAAGCTAGTGGAGGGAGAGAACCCCCTGGACTTCCTGGACAGTGCCGTGATACCGCGCATTTACAAGGGGGGTAAAGAGGAACCCTGCTCTCTTCCGGAGAAGGATGGAAAGTTACTTATCGAGGACTTAGCTCAGGTTTGCAAAAAACCTTCATTCGGGTTTACAAATTTGCAACTCAAAAATCCAGGTTCATTTGGGTTTACAACTTCAAAAAACCCTTTGTTTGGGTAAACATCTTCAAAACCCTTCATATGGGACTCGGGTTCTGTAGGACTATAAAACCCTCATTCGGCTTTACAAATTCAATTAAAAACCCTTCATTCGAGTTCAAATCTTCAGTAATACTACATAACTACTCATTCGGGTTTACATCCTCAGCAGTACTACATAACCTTTCATTCGGGTTTACTTCTCAAAAAACCCTTTATTAGGTTCACATCTCAAAAAAACCTTCATTAGGTTCACATCTCAAAAACCCTTCATTCGGGTTTACATCTCAAAAACCCTTCATTCGGGTTTACATCTACAGAAGTACTGCAAAACCCTTCATTCGGGGATGGAGAATTGTTTAAACATAATTTTGCCAAATCTTCATGGAGATTTGATAGTTGGATATGTTAGGTTAGTTTGTTCTGGAGTCGGTACCCTACAGAACAAGTAGGCTTGGAGGCATGGGGATTGCGGGTTTGGAGTAAGGATTTATTACTGTTTCTTCAGAAAGTGAAGGATTTATTACTGTTCCTTCAGAAAGTGAAGGAAGCTCACATCAGCGATGAAGAAGAAGAAGAGGATGAGGAGGAGGACGAGGTGGTGAAGGCAGCAACCAACCCATTCGGGAGGCCCAGCAAGGGCATTTACAGGTTTTATAGAGTGCCATCTGATGGTTTAGTTGTTGCTTTCATCTCACCTTTTTTATTTCTTGACTTAAGAACATTTACCTTACTGTTGTTGGGATAATCCTCCTGTTGACCCAGGCTCCCTTCTATAAGCAAGAATAAAACGTCTGATTCAGTGAATCTGTCTCAGGGACACGAAGAAAAAGAGAAGTACATCTAAAGTGGACGGTACTTCCTTCAAATCCAGCAAAGCTGCGGGAGACATGAAGAAGAAGGGCAAAGAAGAACCTTTTGCCTACATCTCCATCAACCAGAAGAAGGGAAAGCAGAAAAGCAGGGGACAGTTCGATAACCTGGTCAAGGCAGGCAAGGCGGGGGCACTCAAGGGGGGCAAGGCTAAGAGGTCCGGGATAAAGCTTAACAACAAACCCAAGTCTTGAAGGTCAATTAACTTTCTGTTCGGGAAACTCTCGCTGAAAATTCTGATGTAACTCTGTTTTTAATTTGACTAATTTATTTCTTTTATGATCATATTTTTCTGTGCTGAACAAATGGGTGGGAAGGGGGTGAAGCCCAAAAAACAAGTCCCAGCCTACTTTTCCAATTCATGAGCTAGGTTTTTTTCTCTTGTTTTTTGGATTACATTTTGGCAATTGGCAATTTCTTGAACAATTTCCCATGAATTCTGGCTTAAATTCAATTGTTGTAATGCATTTACCTCATACTCTCATGGTTAGTGACTCTGTACAAAGGAAAATTATTCGGTAAGTTAAATACGTTGAATAAGTTAGATATCTGATATAATACTTTGATACAGTATTTCGTTGGAAATTTGACAAAATATTTTCATGGCTCAAATGCTCTAATGGCAAAATGTGGGCCTGTTGAAAGGCACACGAGCCTGTAAACCCCTAGAGGAAATTTGGAGTAAATGTATCAAAGCAACAATCACAAGAGTTCATTACCGCCCAGGTTAGAGCGGTAACCCCCTGCATACAAGACAAGATAAAGAAATAGAGTCAGGACCAATCTAGAACGATTCACTTAGTAAAATCTTAGGTCTAGGGCAACTGGTTTTATTGATACGCGTTGGAGAAAATCTACCAAAGCAACACTCACAAGGGCAGAAAACAGTCCAACCGAACTTATACTTTGAAGTCAGATAACAACAAGTGAATATCATCTCTAATCTCTAATATAA
>WFMF01000894.1:0-29316 GCA_011033025.1 Beroe forskalii | reverse complement strand
GGCGTGAATCTGGGCGTGGCCACAGGCTGAATCTGGAATGGTTGATTTGTGTCTAGGAACCCTTATTTAACTTTTGTGATCGAAATAAAATGATTTGGAGTGATTTATCGGCTGAAATCGCATGATCACACTTGTCCCTTTTGCCACCATATTGGCAGGAAAGATGGGATTTTAGGCGTGGCTCAAGGTTGGGCGTGGCTCCTATGATGGCCTGGCAACTCTAAAACATGATATATAACCATAGAAACTCATATCAAGCACATTTGAGGCCTTAAATCCCATGTCGCCTCAGGCGACATTTGTTGACCCACGCCACCCAGCTTGCGACATTTCGCGCATTTATGGGGCGTGGCCACGGGCTGGGAATGGTTGATTTAGTGTTTAGGAACCCTAAATTAACTTTTGTGATCGAAATAAAATGATTTGGAGTTATTTATCGGCTGAAATCGCATGTCCACACTTGTCCCTTTGCCACCATATTGGCAGGAAAGATGGGATTTTGGGCGTGGCTCAAGGTTGGGCGTGGCTCCTATGATGGCCTGGCAACTCTAAAACATGATATCTAACCATAGAAACTCATATCAAGCACATTTGAGGCCTTAAAATCTCTTGGCGCCTCAGGTGACATTTGTCCCTTGTTGCCACCTGACTCAGATCAACTGAATTTAGGTCAATAGTTGCATATATAATCGGCTTAACTGGATTATGGATAAGTAAATCATTTACTTTTTTTTACATCAGGGCAGACTATATGGGAGTTGGGTTGCTTAGCAAGGTATGGCTTACAGGCTTAGCAACCATGGTGACCGGCCCGGCAAAATAAAGACACGATATCTTACCTTAACAACACATTAGAGGCCTGGAAACGCTATGTTCCCTCATGAAACATATTTTGCCCCCATCTTTGCCACTCGACTGGGAACGGTACTTATACTCACTTATTGTCAAATTACTGTCAACGTTCATGATACTATGATAATGTATCTCATCTTCAGGCTGAAATTGTGGCTCTTTTCACCTTCAAATCGGGCAGTTAAAGTAGGGTCGGTTGATTAAAAGGCCATAAAAGTATCTACATACGTGATTACGAGTTAAAAAAACCTCAACTTTATAAAAATTACTGCTCATTACTGGAATCGTGTAAATGGCCGGTTATAGTGGCTCGAAGATTGGAAGGCAATTTTTGACTTTGGTTGGATGAAAAAGGTCGGCTTAATTCAAAACGTACAAATCAATCATCATAGACAATTGACAACTTATTAAGCAACTAACAATGATAACGAACTAGTCAAACTAATTGATGTAAATTGCTTCAATGAGATAGTAAATGACTCACAATTTTGTAAACGTTCATGGGAGGAAGTTGCACATGTTCACGCGCGCGCGACGCGCGCATTTGGAGTGCCGAAATTCGCGGCGCGGCTTGTCCCATGTCGCGTAAAACATGTCCTGAATTACGTAGCGCGCCGACTCCAAGAGACTCTATAGCAGTTTTCATTGCGCGAAATATCTAATTAACAAAATATTTAAGCGGTATACGTTACACTCGTGTGTATTCGGTTTTGCTTGTCTAATTGAATTACCGAGAGTGTACTCGCGCATGTCTGGTATGCCATTGGTGTCAGGCCCGTAGACAGAGGGGGGCTGCAGCCCCCTCGGAAGAAAAGGTACCATTTCAAAAAAAATAGTTACAATAAAAAATTTTTGACTGATAATCATAATTATATACTTTGGCTTGGTTAAATAGTGGCAGTTTACTAGTTTAATATTATTCTGACTGTTATAGCTTGTTTATATTTGATTGTAATTTGTATACTTTTTCGATGCTCCAATTTTGACAAATATCGTCCTGTACATTTCCTGTATATTTCTTTATTGTAAAAATCATCCTGCAGCACCCTAATTTCCCCTAAAATTTTTCGGAGGCTTCGCCCCCTAACCCCCTGGCAGGGGTTCGCCCCTGGACCCCGCCGGGGGCTGCGCCCCCAGACCCATGCTGCAGCTTGCTCGCTTCGCTCGCGGCGCAAGGGCTCCTCCCGGAAAAAATCCTGGCTATGGGCCTGATTGGTGTTCTTTAAATTTACCTTTAAATCACTAATTACGGGAGAAAATCGATAGCAGTTTATCGAAGTTACCGCCCTGTACAAGAACTGTGAGCATTTTTGAATCCCATTGTGATCAAAGAGTTACTTACAGACGAAAGTTTGTGATTTCCAATACCTCCACTCCCTAACACCCCGCCCGCAATAAGTTAATATGGCAAAAGAAAGAACTGTCCGTTTTTTGTATCTTGGTCACCTCCTGTAACTCTGTTTCCCTTTTATCCCATTGTTTCAGGTTCGTGAATTGGCTGAGTTCGCGGAACACTTCTCCTTTGGTTTGGAAAGGTACGCAGGGAGCAGGGGCAGACTGCCGCCTCGGAAACGACTCAACAAACGAACGATTTACGTTGCGACTATTGAGAAGGTACTGCTCACACTTGTGCTACGCTAACTGATACTTCCAGATACTTATTACTTACCTGAGTTATTTCAGTATTTTATATTTTTCATATTATGGTCGCGATTCTTGCATACATACCAAATTCGTCATCAATACTCACTCATAAAACCTAGTATTTTTATCTACATACTACAGTACGGAAATGCTAATCATGATCAGCAATCATCCGTGTCTCAAAAGTTAGTAGGAAAAGCAGAAAATAATAATTAGTAAACTGAACGCACAGACCGTTTTAGAAGGCATTTCATGACGTAAAAGATCATTAGGACGACAGAACATTGTCCAAAAATTGTTGATTTTCAGGCCAGCCCCCTTTTTAACTCACTGCTTAAAATCCAGGCTAACTCCCTCTAACTCGCTGCTTGATTTCGAGGCTTTCTCCCTTTTAACCCATGCTAACTCCCTCTAACTCCCTCTTTAACCCCCTTTTAACCCAGACTTACTCCCTCTTTAACTCCCTCTTGACCCAAACTAACTCCCATTTAACCCAGGCTAACTCCCTCTTCAACTCACTGTATGAAGAAGGGCGGTGCCCTGAGATAGGAGTGGTGGTGGTGGATGAACTCCACATGATCGGCGATGGACACAGGGGAGCGATCCTGGAGACGTGTCTTTCCAAGTTCCTATCACTACAACCGGGGTTTGTAAATGGTCGTCATGTATCCCTTAACCAGCGGTTTTCTTGATGTTCTATCATTTAAATCGTCATACAGCTGGTAGTCATGATATTAGTTGTGACTCGTGTTGTTGTTGTTGTTGTTGTCATGTTCATCGTGAAGGCTTCATATACCTCCCTGTTCTAGAGGACCGGCGAAATTTTCAGTTTGACATTTTATTGGCTTTTTCGGCACGTCTTGACGCTTTTTGGCACGTTTTGACACTCTTCGGTGCGTTTTGACGTTTTTCGGCGCGTTTTGGATTCTTTTTGTCGCATTTGTGATTTAATTCTTTTTGTCGCGTTTTGGATTCTTTTTTCGCTTGTGGATTCTTTTTTGTCGCCATACCCCTAGAAATGAGAGGTATTCAAATCGCAGCGAATTTAAATTTTAGGCTATCAGACGATAATCTCCCAAACACAAATATAGACTTATATGATATGTTTTTTATGATAGAATAACAAACTTGGTTAAAACTAACGTCAAAGGATAGTCGAAGGGCGGGCCTGGACCATGACATTTCCAATTTTTATTGTATTTCAAAGTCACCAACTGATGGATGTATATTTTGAAATGGGGCACAATTCAAAATTCTGAAAGCAAAATTTTTCTTAGTTATAAACCGGCATGCAAATTTTTACGGGTTCACTAGTAACTTTGGGCATTGGCCTAATGCCTTATGGCTACTATATCATAATTTTGCCATACTATGTTAACTCACAACAAAGTCACAGTAGGGCTATTCAGTTAATATTGTCCTTGATACTTGGGGTATTGAGTACTCGAACTTCCTCTGTCAGGCCCCGTATAACCGGGATGACAGCCACGCTCAGCAATGACAAGGAGGTGGGTCTCTTCCTGCGGTGCTCCATGGAACATTCTGGGGGAAGCAGACCAGTCGCTCTCAGGGAACATGTCAAGATCGCACGTCAAGTAAGTTCGGCGAGGCCCTGGACCTTCATTTAAGTCCTTATGCCGTAGTACTCGGTTATGTACTTATGTGTCTAGCCCGGCGAACTCAGTGGATGTCCTTACTGTGTTCCGTACAGAAACAACTATTGGGACGTACTTGAAAGTTGGCAACATTTCAGAAAGTCAGATTACGAAGCTTCCTCTGATTGAAACATGTGACATAACCACACCGTATTCCAGGAATCATCCAATCACTGAATGAGTTTTCCCTTCAGATTTTCTCGGTTTCCCCCTTCGGATTTATTTGGCTTGGTTTTCCCTTCGGATTTACTTGCTTTTCCCTTCACCTTAATTTGGTTTTCCCTTCACATTAACTTGGTTTTCCCATCAGATTTATTTCGTTTTCCCTTCAGATTTACTTGGTATTCCCATCAGATTTACTTGGTTTTCCCTTCAGATTTACTTGGTTGACAAGGAGAAGCAGGAGCTGGTGCCTGACAGGGAGACCTCCCCCGTCCTGTCTCCCTCCACCACCCACGCTGACACAGACTGTGTGGCAGCACTAGTCCGGGAGAAGCTGCCAGAAAGTGTCCTGGTCTTCTGTCCGACTAAAGCATCGTGCGAAACTACCGCCAGGATGCTGTCTGTTCTGCTCACCAACAGGTTAGCAAGGGGGTCGGGTAACGGGTTATAACGAGATTTTGTTGCTGATGAAGTTTCCCGCGCCCATTGTATTTGGGGTTAACATTGGGTTTGTTCAATGTTCATATTGCGCTAACATTGAGTGTTCCCTCAGCGAAACAGATGAAACCATTGCGGGTAAAAGAGATGTGTTACTAAAACGAATAGAACTAGAAACAGGGCACGTGGACGCTCAACTCAAAGACATACTCCTCAAAGGTAGTTGGAAAGCGGTCAATGCTTCAGAATGATAGAAGCTTGTTATAAGAATGTTCATGCAGTATGCTATTTTTCAAGGTGTTCGGATTCAATTAATATAAACTCTAATTATCAATAGTTTATTTCCTAAGGATTCGAAACTTGATTGTAGGGTTATCTACGGAATACTTACAAAAATGCCTCTTCATTTTCAGATATAAGTATCAAATAAATTTAAACATCCACCTGTCAAACTGGAGATTTAATCAGCCATGAAAATTTAGCACTCTCCTTCATTGTCACATCTGTAACTTCTGAATTGTCAAAGGAAGAACGGACCGAATCTCAAAAGTTTCACAGACTTTTGTTACAACGAAAATATTGACTTAGAACAAAGGTGAAAGAAAAGTGTTAGATTGAATAAAACGGGGTCCTTAAAGTATCAACGTCAAAGAGGAGCCACACCTTCTGACACTTGACGGTCTAAAAAGGTGCCAGAACATGGTGGTACTTTGATTAGCAAGTACCACAGTTTCTTCAGCGTTATTACTGAGCTCGAAGGTGTCACTTTCCACAGGACATTCCATCTGGCACAGCTGAGTTCTGACACGGTTGGCGTGTATATAAAGTAGTAAATTTTGATACGGGCCACTCATTTACAACTTTTCGTACTAACGGAGACATGATGAAGTTACTGGTACTAGTCGCTACAATCCTCACTCTGACAGCGTCAGAAGATGTTCGGGATTTGTTCCGGCAAGCTATGGCAAAGTATGCTGAAGCTGATGGCATCCTGAAGTCCGAATCACCGGCCATGATGGAGAAGCGGTTCAAATCTTTCCTCAAATTCCATGCCATGGTGGAAGCAGTTAACAACGATGACTCATTGCCCTACACAGCTGCAGACAACTTCATGTCCGTTCTTACTGAGGAGGAACGGATGCTCCGTCTTGGTTTGAATATCACTGGACACCAGTCTGACAACTCTGAGGAAAACAGTGAAATCGAGCTCCTTAGTAACTCCAACATCCCCGACAAGAGAGACTTCAGTCAGGTTATATCTGATGTCAAGGATCAGGGAACATGTGGGTCCTGCTGGACATTTGGAGCTACTGGGGCCCTTGAAGGAGAGATCTACTTCACTACAGGAACTAAGAAAGTGAGTCTGGCTGAGCGGGAGTACATGGAGTGTGTGAGCACTGCAGATGCCTGCAGGGGAGGGTGGCCCACTGACTGCTACGATTACTCCAGGACCAAGGACAGAGTAGCCCCAACCAGCGCCTACCCTTACGCTACCAAGGACAGAAGGAAGTGCTACGTAACTTCAAGCACTCCTAATGCTCTTAAGGACAACAATGTCAAAGTGGTTGGCAGTAAATACTTCGTAAAAGGCGACTCCAACCTGCTTATTGCTGCAGCTACTCACATAATCTCAGTTGCGATATACGCCAACAATAATTTCATGGGCTACGAGAAGGGAATGTACGTTGACAGCAGATGCCAGTCTACCGTCAACCACGCTGTGAACGTGGTGGGGTATGGGGTGCACAGCACTGGGAGAAAGTACTGGAAGATAAGGAACAGCTGGGGACAATACTGGGGAGAAAAAGGTCACATGTTCATGGACCGACAGAAGCAGAACATGTGCCAGATCTCTTCCTACCCTCACATTCCAACAGTGGCATGCAGGAATGGTGGTTGTGTGGCTCCTAACCCGAATGATGGTGATAGTTCCGACGATGGAGAGGAGGAGGAAGAGGAGGAGGACGGTGATTTCACATATGATAACGCCTGTTGGACTAAGCGCTGGTTGAGTGGTTGCAAAAGATGGCCGAAAGCAGCTGAAAAAGAATGCAATAAAAAGCCTGACCAGCCCTGCATTTTAGCCAAGACAAGTAGCAGGTGCCACATGGGCACCGGTGCATTCAGCTACAGTACAAACACTGTTGAAATTCCCGGGAAATGCACACAAGTTTCATCCTCCACCGGAGAAGAAAACTGCAAAGAAAAATCCTACCTCAGCGGTTGTTTAACAACCAGAGCGGCAGCCCTGACGAAGTGTAAGAACGAAGTTGACGCTGCGAAGTGTCTGATCGTGAAACGAGGGCGATGTTACCACGCTACAACCTCGGCTACTTCCGGTTACAACTGGATAGAACGACCTGTCAAGTGTGAGGAGCAGTGCAACACTGCAGGAGGCATGGTTCTGTGCAGTGACTGCAACTGCTGCAAACACAAGCACTTCTGCCCTGACACTAATGGACACTAATCACGGTGTTATCAATTGACATAGTTCATAATTCAACTGATATATAGGTATCCATTTGGGCATTGTTATACAGTGTGAATATAATATCCCCTGTATTTTACCTAACCTTGTGTTTCATTGTATTAGAGTAATAACTAGGGTTACTTTAACTAATAAGTATCTTTTTTCTCTAGAAAGATAAGAAAGAAATAATTTTGTGCTATAATTTTGTATCATTTTTTTGCTGAAATTTAGATAGTCTGAAAATGTTTCCATTTTCATGCAAAAATGTTTGTAGTGATAACTACCGGGTAAAATCGTTATCAAGCAACCATCAATTCTTAGGGTCCGAAATTGTTGGATGAGAATTTATATGGGGATATTTGATAGAGTTCCCAAATTTTTCCCGAGAAATAACAAAATTCTTATCAAAACAGACTGCTCCTATAAAATTCCCCATTTTACAGAACCATATTACCATCCTCATCAAGAATATAAAGAATACTTCACCCAATCGAGCAAAGCATTCTACCGTGGCTTTTCTCATTGTGCTTGGCCAATAGAATTTCAATGTACTAATCAACACTCGGCTTCTCCTCGATTTATTAGAACAATAATTGGCACTCGGCTTAGCCTCGTGCAATTACAGCAACATTACCACTATCAATGAGGCATAAAATAATCGGAGTGCGAGCGCAAGTTCAATTCGCGCACGGATTTATTTTGCGTAAATCAGCCAAATCATATCATGGGAAAGAAATTGAGCCGCCGTCTATGATATGTTAACACCGGTTGTTGGCATGTTTTGACACGTGTTGTCATGTTTTATAAGGTGTTGTCACAATGATCATCCCCAGGTATATGTTATCATCACAGTGGACTGACAGGAGATGAGAGGGTACTGGTGGAGGAGGCTTTCTGTTCGGGAGTTCTCAATGTCTTGTGTTGCACTTCCACCCTTGCAGCTGGAGTTAACCTCCCTGCTGCCAGGTATGCGTACTGCGAAACAGAAGTCCAAACAATACCTACTCTAATATTTGAAATTTGAGTATTTGAAGTCTGCTAAGTGCGAGTCTCAGCCTGCCCAAATAGGGCGGTACTGGTTATTTATGCAGACTTCCCTCAGGGTTATCATAAGGAGTGTTAAGATAGGGACGGGCTACCTAACAAGGACAAGATACCTGCAAATGGTGGGGCGTGCCGGCAGAACAGGTATATAAAACCGCAATAAACTTAACAATACTATTTTATAGCTGTCATCAAATTTGAGATTTAAAAAGGTTTTTCGGAATCGAAAGTCTTTTAACCCTGCCATGGTGGTCACTTGGTCAGTAACATTCAAGCGGTGTCCAAAAGGGCACAAATTAACAATTCCTTAATAAAATTCCATGGCAGATGCTGATAGAATTTTGTCCTATGTATTTGAATGAAGCGGCTTACCTAGTATGTCTACATGTCTGCTTGTTCGCTCGACAGGATTGCGAATTTCACACCACTAGCATTGCACTATTCACCTTTCATTTCTCCGTATGACAGGATTATCGAGCAGTGGAGACAGTTTTCTGTTAGGAACCCACTCTGATAAGACGCTGCCCCATCTGGTGTTTGGAGCAGTGGAGGATGTTAAGAGCTCCCTGAACACAGACTCCCTGACTCTCACTCTCCTCCACCTCATCGGATCAGGTGCTTGCATTCCTCACATTTCTAAACGCTGTTTATGTTTAAATTATAGTTGCCCAAGTATATCATATTATCATACTCATAGGTCACCTAGCCACTATTTGGTCCTGCGAATTCATGCCATATCATCATAGCAAGGTGATCGTCCTCCACCGTAGCAGATCAGCTGATGCAGAAGGGGAGGAGACTCAGTCATCTGGAGAAGTACAAGAGGGTGTACGTGAATCCTGACCGTTCACCGGAGCAGAGGGAGGAACGCAGGGAGCTGGTGAAGGAGGTCAAGCGGTTAACGGATTTGGACAAGGACAAGCGTCACTACATCAGGAATGGGAAGGTGTGCAGTGTCGCCCGGTCAGCAACTTGATAGCGGCGCGTATGTGTGGTTTTTGAAACGTGTCTTTTGAGTTTGAATCCTGGATTTTAACATGTGTTTTGTGTGGACAGCAGGAGTAACTTAAGCGTTCAAGTGGGCGGACACAAAACTTAATTGTTTTCCCAATCATTTCAACCCCTTCCGGTGTTTTATTAGCAGCACTTCCACACTTGTTATATGATTCCTGATTATGTGCAGCACCCAATTTTTGGGTCGATTTTAATGTTTATTTACTGTATATTATTTTTGTTAAGAAGCCCTCTGCGGTACCCTTCATGGGTTTTCAAACAAACAAAATCGCACTATATAATGACACCGCACTATTTGGTGACACCGTGTCACTATAAACAGTGCTCTACAGTGTAATGCAGTGTATTTAGTGTCAAGATGTCAACCTCTCCATAACAACACTCCACATATCACTACACTGACACCTCAGGTATGATCAGCAGCATGGCAGATCTGGGTATGTTCATGAAGAGGACTCTCCTCGACATCCAGCAGCCAGACGAGTCTCTGAATCTGGCTGAGCGAGCCCTTCATTTCCTGGAGGAAGCAAAGTTCATAGATCGTACTGAGGGTGAGATTTGCCACAAACAATTCTTAAATTTAGTTTGCATTATCGTGTTACGGTTTTCTATGATATATCATGTACTATGTATTTAGAATACAACTGAGATACTTCGATAGTGTTCCTTTAAAGCTTCCTGAAACTCAATCTAACTTTCAGGGGGTATCAAGCCCACATCGTTCGGTAAAGCAGTTTACAAGAGTTCGCTGGACCCCACTCTTGCCCACTCCGTACTGAGTGGGCTGCGAGTGGCTAACAAACATCTCGTGCTGCAGGGGGACCTGCACTTGGTCTACTTGTGTGTCCCGCCTGATGTCCAGTGAGTTGCCCGGAGATTATCTGGATTTGTTTTGAGATAACACAGTTCCAACTCGTCATGACATCATTAGATTAGTCCTCACTCAGTTTCCACAACAAACTGCTGTAAACGTTTCATATTATGCAGCTCAGAACTGAATTGAAATCTTTCCTAATTCTCTTCGACCACTTGTTCTCAGTAATAAACCAGTGGGTCTTTCTAGTTTACTGTACCACTTCACGAAGTCAAGGATTATTATAAATCACACTCGTGCCCTCAGGAATGTGTACGTGGATTGGTCGAAGTATTTTGACGCGTACAACCAGTTCGACGAAGTGACCAGACTAACGTTCACTGCCGCTGGATTGGAGGAGTCCTTTCTAGCTCGTAGAGCTTTCTCTCACAAGAAATCAGACGCGGTTAGTAGTTACCCTCCTGTTATGATATGTTTCAAAATCTCTTCTTCAGTCAATTCACGGACTTTTGACCAATATTTGAGTCAATATCATACAGGGTATACATACATTGCTTATGCCAAGTATTTAAAGACTTAACATTTACTTGTTTCATCCTATGGAGGAGGGGGGTTGTAAACACCCATTGTGCATTATGAAAGGTATTTCACCCCCCCTATGAAAGGTATTTCACCCCCCCCCCCCTTGGTCAGGTAGCAGAAGTTCCCTACACGAGGTTCTACGTAGCTGGAGCTCTACACAAACTCTTGTCTGGTGTCCCCTCCTGGGATGTGAGCGCTCTTTTCAAGATACCCAGGGGCACACTGCAGACCACCCTCAACTCAGCCATCACTCACGCCAGCAAACTAGCGCTCTTCACCAAGGTTAGTGAGAAACACTGCAGACCATCCTCAACTCAGCCATCACTCACGCCAGCAAACTAGCGCTCTTCACCAAGGTTAGTGAGAAACACTACAGACCACCCTCAACTCAGCCATCACTCACGCCAGCAAACTAGCGCTCTTCACCAAGGTTAGTGAGAAACACTGCAGACCACCCTCAACTCAGCCATCACTCATGCCAGCAAACTAGCGCTCTTCACCAAGGTTAGTGAGAAACACTGCAGACCACCCTCAACTCAGTCATCACTCACGCCAGCAAACTAGCGCTCTTCACCAAGGTTAGTGAGAAACACTGCAGACCACCCTCAACTCAGCCATCACTCACGCCAGCAAACTAGCGCTCTTCACCAAGGTTAGTGAGAAACACTGCAGACCATCCTCAACTCAGCCATCACTCATGCCAGCAAACTAGCGCTCTTCACCAAGGTTAGTGGGAGACTTGCTGAGTCTTGAATTCATCAGTCAAAGTAGAATGATTTGTGATGACAGATGATTCACTCTATGGAGTTTCTATTTTATCTTTGGATGAAACTGGAAAGAGTTACTCACAACACTGACAGCTATAAATGAATAAATGAAGACGAAAATCAGCGATTTTCTGTGATCCCTCAGCCCCCCTGTGTCCCCTTTAATACCTATGCATCAGGCATCTTAGAATAAGATAATAAGGCAACTTTAGAACAAGAATTGCGCCTGCGGGCGCAATTCTTGTTGTCCGTTGTTCCTTGCTTGTGCAGGCGCTTAATTTCCTTCCCCCGCGCTTGATGATCATAACTTCTACGAGAAGATGTAAACCACGACAGAAATTAAACACTGACAATATAGTAACATCAATGACGAACTCAACAAAACATTCCGTAAACACTGAGTTGAATGCAGTAGCTGCACTAAGATTTTCAAGAATTCGGGCCGTGTCCCCTGGCCGAAGGCCGGGGATTATGATCACCCCTCTATCGGGCCCCCTAACAGGCTAACCCCCCCTGGAATCAAGGCGAATTCAGCCTCGTATATATGATACCTTTCTGATCAAGGAAGAGAATAATTTGGCACGGATGGCTTGGCGCGCACGTTCAACGTGAATACTGGCCTCTGATTGGTTGTTAGACATGGTTACACAGCTGTTAGTATGTACAAATTTCCCGGGCACTTTCTGAACTTGTCCATTGCCAACCCTCTCATTTGCAAAAGGCCAATACCGCCTTCCTCTCAAATCTCAATACAATGGAACAACATGTACCTAACTTGTACATATTTGTGTACAGTCTCCTATGTAATATGACCACTACATGAAAACATGAAACCAATGATGAAGAGAAAGGGATCGAATGGCGTCAAGTTAACACCCAATCAGACTGCTTCTGTAATCTCTCATGACATCACGTGATCTAAGACCTGTGACACACCCTCAGTCCAGTCACGTGACCATGTCAGACTCTAATTATCACTGCCATGGCGGGGGACTACATGTCCTCAAGTTACGGTGTGTCATTGGACCCACCGCGCCAGCAAGCAATCAATACACATTCCTCACCCCGCAATACATTCTCTCTCTCAATCAGTCCGCATTCCTCACCACCTTGTACTCCGTGTATATATAGGAGGGAGTGAGAGCACTACTTGATCACATCGCCTTGTACAGTTCGTTATGGAGCAGTTATGTTGCGTCGCTTCTAAGGTTCCTTCTGCAGGGAAACCTCCTGCTGCTGCTACAGTGCAACCCGACACTCGTCGTGCCATACACTTCTCTCTGCCCGTTCAGATGACCCAGTTGGCACCCCTCGTTCCTTTCCCGCCCACTACCACACTGCACAGAGACAGAGAATGCAGACAGCAGGCTGCTCCAGACAGCAGCCACAGACAGCAGATAGTTCCGGACAGCAAACAGAACACTGTTACAGACAGCAGGCAGAACCCTGATCCAGACAGATGCAAAGGAGAGCAGTGCGTGAAAGAAGAGGAGGATACGTGTGTGAAGGAAGAAGTGGTGGAGACTGTAGAAGAGGAAGGAGTAGTTCCCGAGTTCATTCCCCCTCGATTCAGAGGAGAACATCCCAATGAGCACTTCCCTCCTCCACTCCAGGCAGGGAGACAGGAGCTCCTGGAAATGGTGAAAGTAGACAGTGTGGACAGTGGGGAGACTCTGGACATCACGAGTGAAGAGCAGACTGTGGACATCACGAGTGAAGAGCAGACTGTGGACATCACGAGTGAAGACAGTGAGGATCTGCTGGACATGGAGACACCTGTGTTTGTGGAGAGGAGTAGCACTGGTGAGCTGTGTCACGGGACAGAGCAGAGTGAGATAAAGCAGGAGGTATGTGAGGACCTCACCAGAGAGTCGAGACACCCGGGCACCAGACCGCAGCCAATACTCGTAGATGTTCCCAGACGAACCAAGAGACAGAACATTGGTAATCAGACCACCTTCCAGTTCACAGAACGGACCCTGACCCTGCCCCAGTTCCCTGCATCCTCCCCCTCAGGAAGACTTGCCATGGAGAACTGCGTGACTACTGCCCTCTACATGTTGGAGCAAGGCAAGTGGGAACAGCTCGAGCAGTACCTGACTACCTCTACCTTCCATCCCTCCCAACACCCTAAGCTCCAGGAACTGTGGTTCCACTTCCACTACGAGAAGTGGCGTCTAACCCGCGGCATGGACTCCCTGACCCCGCCCCAGAAGTACCGGATCCGAGCTCGGAACCCCCTCCCACCGTCCATCAGCAGCGTCAAGTACAAGAGCAATAACATGTACGACAGGGAAACGAGGCGCAAGCTCGACATGTACTTCGACAGGAGCCCCTATGCGGACAGGGGCAAGAACAGCATAGAGGACATCATTAAGGACACTGGGCTGACTCCGAAACAAGTTAAGAACTATTTCAAGAACAAGAGGAGCAGAAGTATTAATAAATGATGCGATAAATGTCATTTTATTGATTTGAACCGTTTTATTATTGAAATTTTTTTATTCATATCGATTATTTATAATCTAATGCATGTAACTTATTCAAAGATTTCAGATGTTTTAAGAATATTTTGTTTTCATTGTTATAGCCAAATATGATATCTCTGATGAACATTAATCAAGGAATTCTCTACAATGTGCAATAAATTAACCCGTACCTATCTCATATCGTAGTACTTGGTTATTTGCCCAGCCCGGTGAACTTAGTGGATACCCTTGCTGTACGTACAGTGTACGGCATGTTAAACAAGGAATTGGGGGTTCCGTACAGACCGAACTATTGCGACATGTGAAAATAGCCAATATTAAGAATAACTATAAGATTGCGAAGTTTTTGATCCGTCTTGGGCGGAGAGAAGGTTGTCATGAGAGAGTAAAAAGTGCAAATCGTGATATTTCGCAGGAGTGGCCGAAGGCCCGAGTGTGTTATATGGCATTAAAAACCGAGGCCGAAGGCCGAGGTTTTTTATTGCAGAGGTTTGCACTTTTTACGAGTTATTTGACTGAATTATGCACCGACCTTACTCGTAAAATGGGGATATTTTTAAACACAAGGAAATGTTTTAAATTATCATATGAAGGTGAAACTGGTTCTACCATGCGAAATAAATTATTACGCACTGTTCCACTGCACCATAATAAAACATTATGAACTACGGTGCGTAATAAATCCGGATTTTGGCACTACAGTGCGTAATAATTTATTACGAACGGTACCCTGGTGCCCATAGGGTTTTTGAACACACTGCAAAAACATGCACAGTAGAGCTTGTTGGAGCTTCATATCATAATTTAAAATATTTCCTTGTGTTTGAAATTATCCCCATTTTTACGAGTAAGGTCGGTGCATAATTCAGTTTAATGCTGGTTGAAGACGATTAGCATGCTATTTGAAAGCTACCAACTAACCAACCTGGTGTCAATTATAGTCTCAACAACCCCCACCACAGGAGCCCACCCACACCACAGCGGTCTCAGTTTAATAACTTGTAAAAAGTGCAAACCTCTGCAATAAAAACCTCGGCCTTCGGCCTTGGTTCCTAATGCGATATAGCACACTCGGGCCTTCGGCCCTTGTGTGTAATATCACGGTTATCACTTTTTACTCGTTACTAAACCCTTCATTTCATTACGTTTCTCTATATCCGCCGTGTTTGACACACTCTCTCCCTCTCAGGAAATGCCAGAATACTGGGCTATGTCCGCCGTGTTTGATGCTCTCGTTCAGAAGCTTTTCTTTGCCGGTGCCCCTGAACTCGCTCAAATCCTAGAAATACCTGGGGTCAAACATGTAAGTATTTAATTTCTTTTGGCGTGTTTTCACGGAACTTTTCAAATCCCATGGCTCTCCAGAATAGTTTAACCAATTGAGCTGATAATTTGCAGGCCATTTTTGTAAGAACTAAATTCTATTAAGTTGTCTTAAATTCGTTAATATTAACAACCCCCAGGCGCGGGCTAAGCAGCTCTACAAGGCAGGGTACCACACGTTACAGAAACTAGTGGCAGCTGAACCCCGCTTCCTTGCCGCTGAGATAGAGCACCTTTCACAGCACCAGGTATCAGGTTGCTATAGCTACTGTTGCTATAGCTACTGTTGCTATAGCTACTGTTGCTATAGCAACAGTTGCTATTATTGCTATTGAATAACAGCATTTCTAGAGATACTGTAAGGAAGTTAAGGAACAGTGGCACTTTCTAGCACGTTCTAGGCTTTTCTTGCAAGTCCGTATTGTGATCTATGAGTATTGAGTATGATCTAACTATAGAAATCTGATAAATGTTAACTTATTCTTCGACTTTTGCAAGTTGCAAAATGCAAATCTGTATCGTTTCAATATCCCGTTGCTTCAGGCACAGAAGATAATTTCGTCCGCTAAGATTCTGCTGCAAGAGCAGGCGGACGCCCTGACGGACGCTGCCCTCCAACTTCTGGAGACTGGGGCTGTGTGAAACTACGATTTCTTTATTATTCCTTTATCCCCCCTTGTTTACTTGTTTGACATCCATGTTTTAAATTCCCGGACGTGACCATTTTGATACTCTACTGCAGTAGTTCTATTACTAAATAGTACTTGATCACTATTTATAGTATTATTCACAAATTACGTTATTGATTTCTCTGCCCACCTCAGTTGTCACATTTGCACTTGCTGTAGTTCTATAAATTGTTTAATTTGAACCTCTGTTATGAAAATATCATTTTAAGTAATACAGTTAGAAGCTGAAGCTGAGAAGCTATGTTGTTGTCTTTAAGTTTTAAAGGGCCATCCATAAAGGACGCCCGCAAAATTTCGGCCACTTTAGACCACCCCCGCAAACGTCCGCATTTCATAAACCCCTCGCTCTCCCCCCCCCCCTCCTGGACATCCGCATTTCTCTTGAAAATGAATGGAAATTCTTTAACTTTAAGTTCATCAATTTTGGGCCCGAAATTTCACGATTTTTTAGTGAAATAACATCAAAATCAAATCAACCAAAATTTCCATAAACTGCGGACGTCCGCATTTGCCCAATACCCCTCCCCTATCTCCGCAAACGTCCGCATTACCTGACTCCCTTCTCCCCCCTCATTGCGGACGTCCTTGTTGATGATGTATAATTTTTTATCGGTTTTTCATTTTGGCTAATATATTGAATGACTGCGATTCAATATAATATGTATTTTTTATACTTATAGTCGCTATTATTTTTTTAAATTTTATTCAATAACTCAACACTTATTCATATTGCAATTAATTAAGCTATTCAGTATTATATTGCTATTATTAAGCTATATACTTCAGTATTGACTTTGAGGTGACCATAAAAAGAATTCCCAATAACCGTAATCCCCAACACCTAGAATCCCAAAAACCCTCTTACCCCAACTCAGTGGGGTAGCGGTTCAAAGAACTGAATCTGAGGCTCCCTAAATAGTCAGGGATGAATTGGTCAAATATCAAAATCCGTTGGCTTTGGATGTTAAAAACGATTTAGCAACTGGATGTGCTATTTTAGACCTTGATGAAACGAACTGGCCCTGTTGGCAATTTTGTATCGGCCGACCACGCCCTTTTTTGGCCACGCCCATTTTTGCTGTCTTGCGCATGGTGAAAATGCCCTTATTTCGACCCCCTTAGGAGTTGGGAGCAATCCAACCACCTTAAAATAACCGCAATGGGCACATTATGTCGGGCGGATGATGGTTCCAAGGCCACCAGGCCGTTCGTTTTTGAGTTATGGCTCAAAAATGGAAATTTCATCACCCGCTTGGCCATCGCTCTGAGAAAAATGTAACTTTGGTTCCTTTTGGAGTTGGGAGTGAACCAACCACATTAAAATAACCGCAATCGGCACATTAGTGGGGGCAGGTCACGGTTTTAAAGCCCCTTGACCATTATTTTTCGACTTATTGTCCAAAAACCAAAATTTCGAGGGCTCACATTGTACAGAAGAGGTGGCCTCAGCTCCATTTTCAAGCCCAGAACAAACTAACTCTATAGGGGGGAGTGTCACTGTCCCAATTGTCCCTGTCCCAATTTACATTTTTTTGAGTTGGGGACTGGTTTTTGGGACAATTGGGACAACTGGGACATTTGGGACAATTGGGACAAACAAAAAGTTGAAAAAAAATCAGTCATTTATCATTTTTTAAATTGATCATAGTTTTTCTATCATTGAAATGAAAGTTATATTCATACTACTATAGTACTATAGTACTTTACTAAGTACAAGTTTTAGTTGTGTTTGTTTACAGTGGTTAAGTGTTCCTACTTCCCTATCCCAAACCCCATGATAGGAAAAAGACAGTGGCAGTTGCAACGCAGCAAGTGCTGCTATGTAACAGGCTGTGGGACAAAAAACACTAAACTGCCGCTCAAAAACACAATCTTTTGAGCCTCAGTTGTTTCTGTCACTTTTGTCTCAATTGTCCCATTTGTCCCAAATGTCCCATTTTTCCCAGTCCGTATTCATTTTTTTGAGTCCCATTTGTTCCATTTTCTCTGTACCATTTGTCCCAATTGTCCCAAATGTCCCAATTGTCCCAGTCTGAATTTACTTTTTTGTGTTCCATTTGGTCCATTTTCTCTGTCCCATTTGTCCCAATTGTCCCAAATGTCCCTGTCCCAATTCAGTTTTTCTTGAGTTTGGGACAATTGGGACAGTGACACCCCCCCCCCCCTCTATATGCAGTTACACCGCATTAAGATCAACAATGGTATATCATTGTATCACAAGCTCCCAGCTAGGTTACTGAGATATTCTTAAAACCGCTACATAAAACAATAAAAAAGGAAAATGAATTGGCGAGATCTGGTTTGGGAAGTTTAGAAATAGGATATGTGTATAGCAGGTTCAGATTTGCAATACAACTACTGTAATTTCTGGAAAGTGCCCGGATTGCTCCTTTATAATATCAGTCGCGAAAATGTCCCTCCCTCCGTCCGTCCTTCCGTCCGTCCCCTTATCACAAATCTTCAAAATAACGAATTTTATAATCATTGGCTGTCGGTTGTCAAAACTAAAGTCTGACTTGATCCATTCGTGGAAAAAGCTCAAATTCTCTAAAATTTTGATAAATTCTAAATTGAAGGGCTGTTGAAGAATTCGTGACTTGGGCTATGGATTGAGGGATAAGATGACAAGGCTTCGGTTCTGTATTAGTTTTAGTACCAAACTGTATCACTACTCAACTGTATACAGAATTCGACTAAGTTCAAAAAATACGGTGGGCCGATGGAATTTGTGAAAGACGAATGATTCTTTTCGGAACGAGTGACAGCATCGAAACAGAAAGCAAGAAATTTGAAATTTTGAAGATCAGATGAAAAGTGACATCTGTCAAGTGATATCAACAGTCAAGAAAATACAGCGCGTGAACAAACGGTTACACAATCTGATGCGAAACGTAAACCAATTCAACGAAATGGCGCGAAATCTACAACGAACTGATTACAACAACTTGGTACGTAAGAACGCGCGCGCATAAATTTCAGAAGAAATGGCACGTGCCAATGCATGTTCTCGGTGGTGGCGCGCAGCATTGATGAAATATTTATACTCCTACTAGGAGTGCCTGTTGTAGAATGATGCTAAGGTTACATCAAGCACCGCCGGGGAGGGAAATTAAGCGCCTGCATACGGGTACATCCCACAAACAAGCATTGAAGAATTAAGCCCGCAGGCGCAATTCTTGTTAATTCTTTCTGAGTTGACTCAATTACAAGCAGTTTAATGAAGCTCGAGTAATTTGAAAACTGCTTCTAATTGAGTCTACTCAGAAAGAACTGAAAATTTTGAAATATCTGTTTCGGTACTTCAATACAACATTCACGCTGCACACAAATCTCAGTAATATGTCATTTCCTTTCTGATTGTATACATGGATCACATCACAATTTGATCGTAAAAACCTCTTGAACCCAAGTTTTGTCGATTTGAACTTCAAAATCTATCTTGAAATGCATCAATATCGACCCCCTACTGACCCCTGGTTAACCCCCACTGACCCCATGGTGAACCCCTACTGACCCCCATTTGTGCCATTTCTAACGAAATGCTACCAATTTTATCAATGAAATTCGGCACATTTTTGATAAGTTGCAGTCGCATATTTTAACGCAGATATTCAAATTGAGTTAAATTCTTCTGGGTTCATCGTGCTTTTTAAATGTTACCCTTAAACCCCGTCAACTCGGTATTATTAAACAGCACTTGATCTGTCCTGTAGTTTGTGGTTAGATAGGTATATAAAATATAAATGTGACTGACGTGCGAAATTTAACGGCAGATTATTACATCTATCACATGCCCGGAATCAACACTTCATGAAATGCATTTGATAACGATCAAAATAACTTAATTGGCATGGACTTGATACAACCATTAACATTTTACAAAGAATGGCCGGAAGTTCTACGAATTAAAAGCAAAATGGCATTAAACAAACTAATGCTGTCCGTTTATTAATTAAATAAATAATTACTATTTCTGAAAGGTGCAAATCAACGGATTAACGACGGACCAACTTTAACACTTAAAGAAAATTTAAGGGCATTTTAGAAATGAACAAAAGTGTTCGAAATCAATGTGAGATCAAAATGCAATATAATGTTGTGGTTTGTGTACAGCGTGAATGTTGTTCTGAAGTACTGAAACACTTTCTTAAATTGTCACTGTAAAATGTACATCATGTTCATTGCATCGCCATCCATTGATGCCGTACACACTACACACACTTTTGAAGTCAGTACACGATTGTACCATGTGACCAGCACTGTGTATACTGTATAATTGTACATGCAGACATTCTGCCATCGCTACCAGTTTACCAATATAGAATTGGTCCATATATTTACACCATGTATTATGTGATATATATCACAGGGTGCGCCAAAAGTCTTGACCCCTTTTACTTTTTTGATCATTCGAAAAATACAGCCGATATTTCGATTCGATATTTCGATTCTGTAAAAATATTCTTTAAATTGTATAACCAAAGAATGGCGAATTCTGAGATTTCTAGGTTGCTATGACATCCATAGCAACCGCAGGGGTTCCCATAGCAACATGCCATTACACACTTTTTCGAGCTAGTGGGGGCCAAGGCCCCCCCCCCCCTAGATTTTTTCTAGGGGGGTACTAACTACAGGGGCCAAAATTTACAGAAGCAAATTTTATTTTCCATAGCCCTACTTTTCACAATTTTGCATAAAATACGACTAAAATCATATTTTATTCATTGATTCAACTCTAAAAGGTGAATTTCAGGGAAAATTTCTGTCTAAATGAACTAAATTTTCACTTCCTTTCTATGTTCAAATTTTGAGAAAATCTTAGGTAGGGCCAAGGCCCCCCCTAAGATTTTTCTAGAGGGGGCCTTTTGAAAACTAGGGGGGGCCTAGGGGGGCGTGTAGTCCCATGCATAGCAACCGACCTAAAAATTGAAGATTTTTGGCATTATTGACATTTAGATTTAAGCCACATTTTCTGTTTTGATAATTCATCATACATGATAGATATTTCGATTTTGTGAAAAGTTTCAGTAATCATGACCAGTCAACGCTGAATATTGAGATTTTCAGGTTGCTATGACTTTCATAGTAACCACACAAGTTTCCATAGCAACCGAACTCAAAATGGAAAAAATCGGGAAAAACCTCGCTAATTGCCATTCATTTCAATGCTATTGTTGATAGAAAGGGTAGTAGACAATACAAAATGTTGAAATACAGTTAATATAGCTCAATAGGGGTTCAATGCAGGTTCGATGTAGTCTTCTTGGGTGGAAATTGGGACTTATTTAAGTGTAAATCCTTGAATGTTAAATCCGGTTGCTATGGAAACTCGTGTGGTTGCTAAGAAAGTGAATAGCAACCTGAAAATCTCGAAATTGAATGGTCATGATTACTGAAACTTTTCACAAAAATCGAAATTATATCTATCCTGTATGATGAGTAATCAAAACAGAAAATGTGGCCTAGATCTAAATGTCAAAAATACCAAAATCTTCAATTTTTAGGTCGGTTGCTATGGGAACTCGTGTGGTTGCTATGGATGTATATACTATGATATGCGGGACAAAACCATGTGATCAGCATGCTTGTATATAGATATACATTTGCTCACCTTATATAGAGTGTATTGTACCTATAGCCTGCTCTGTACGTAATCTTATTCATGTGAAATGCCTTGAATGTACCTTCATCACCGCGTTGCTGTTGAAGTCCCATTGGCTCATCGGCACCCCTGCCTGAAAATGTTACTTTTCATAATTACATCGCGTAATTAGTTGTGTACAATCACGAGATTAACACCCTGCTATTGAGTTTTGTGAAAAACATGAATGTTGTACTGAAGTACCGGCACACTGTTTAATGTACTAAAGGGTGTACAATGTACATTACATTCTAAATCTCAGTAGGTACACTGCATCACCATCCAGTGATAACGTGTGCTGTATATGCGCATATTATATGATAACTTGTTAGTAGTCATTGATAACATAACTTAAAAATGAAATTGACAAAAAGCATCTACTTCGATTTTATACTCATTGTCAATGTCACCGGTACATACTGTTGAAACAAGAATAAGTTTGTTGCTCCTTATCGAATCACTGCCGGTTGCAAACAAGAGTCTGGCGTTTTAAATTGCGCGCGCGCGTTGTCCACCCCACGCTTGTCCACCCCACGAAATAGCACAACTGTGTGCTTTTTTCCAACAATTGACTGGCAATCCCTAAGGCTCCTACATTTTTTGAGCTATCGACATGGGGTTTTTTTGTAATGCCTAGATAAATCTATTCTACACTGAAAGTCCATCTTCTTTTTTTTGAATTAGGCCTCACAAGCTCGTCAATCAATCAATGTTCACGCGCAATTGGAACTCGACGTTTTTCAACATTTGTACATAATGAGACATTGCGAACGTTGTGATTGGACTTCCCAGATGATCCTTATATCTCTGGATAGCTGAGACTTTCCTCTATTGATTCCATGCAAGTTTTAAGAGAAATTTTGACTCTTTTGTCGTTTTTCGAACAGGAACGTTGTTCTAATTGGCGACTCGTCGCTACCTGCGCACAAAGTACTAGCAAAGGTGTCCACCCCACGTGCGCAGGGTGATTACGTTTCTCTATATCCACCGTGTTTGACACACTCTCTCCCTCTCAGGAAATGCCAGAATACTGGGCTATGTCCGCCGTGTTTGATGCTCTCGTTCAGAAGCTTTTCTTTGCCGGTGCCCCTGAACTCGCTCAAATCCTAGAAATACCTGGGGTCAAACATGTAAGTATTTAATTTCTTTTGGCGTGTTTTCACGGAACTTTTCAAATCCCATGGCTCTCCAGAATAGTTTAACCAATTGAGCTGATAATTTGCAGGCCATTTTTGTAAGAACTAAATTCTCATTAAGTTGTCTTAAATTCGTTAATATTAACAACCCCCAGGCGCGGGCTAAGCAGCTCTACAAGGCAGGGTACCACACGTTACAGAAACTAGTGGCAGCTGAACCCCGCTTCCTTGCCGCTGAGATAGAGCACCTTTCACAGCACCAGGTATCAGGTTGCTATAGCTACTGTTGCTATAGCTACTGTTGCTATAGCTACTGTTGCTATAGCAACAGTTGCTATTGTTGCTATTGAATAACAGCATTTCTAGAGATACTGTAAGGAAGTTAAGGAACAGTGGCACTTTCTAGCACGTTCTAGGCTTTTCTTGCAAGTCCGTATTGTGATCTATGAGTATTGAGTATGATCTAACTATAGAAATCTGATAAATGTTAACTTATTCTTCGACTTTTGCAAGTTGCAAAATGCAAATCTGTATCGTTTCAATATCCCGTTGCTTCAGGCACAGAAGATAATTTCGTCCGCTAAGATTCTGCTGCAAGAGCAGGCGGACGCCCTGACGGACGCTGCCCTCCAACTTCTGGAGACTGGGGCTGTGTAAAACTACGATTTCTTTATTATTCTTTTATCCCCCCTTGTTTACTTGTTTGACATCCATGTTTTAAATTCCCGGACGTGACCATTTTGATACTCTACTGCAGTAGTTCTATTACTAAATAGTACTTGGTCACTATTTATAGTATTATTCACAAATTACGTTATTGATTTCTCTGCCCACCTCAGTTGTCACATTTGCACTTGCTGTAGTTCTATAAATTGTTTAATTTGAACCTCCTGTTATGAAAATATCATTTTAAGTAATACAGTTAGAAGCTGAAGCTGAGAAGCTATGTTGTTGTCTTTAAGTTTTAAAGGGCCATCCATAAAGGACGCCCGCAAAATTTCGGCCACTTTAGACCACCCCCGCAAACGTCCGCATTTCATAAACCCCTCGCTCTCCCCCCCCCCCCTCCTAACTTTAAGTTCATCAATTTTGGGCCCGAAATTTCACGATTTTTTAGTGAAATAACATCAAAATCTATCAACCAAAATTTCCATAAACTGCGGACGTCCGCATTTGCCCAATTACCCCCTCCCCTATCTCCGCAAACGTCCGCATTACCTGACTCCCTTCTCCCCCCTCATTGCGGACGTCCTTGTTGATGGCCCATAATTTTTATCGGTTTTTTCATTTTGGCTATATATTGAATGACTGCGATTCAATATAATATGTATTTTTATACTTATAGTCGCTATTATTTTTAAATTTTATTCAATAACTCAACGCACTTATTCATATTGCAATTAATTAAGCTATTCAGTATTATATTGCTATTATTAAGCTATATACTTCAGTATTGACTTTGAGGGTGACCGCCAAGAATTCCCAATAACCGTAATCCCCAACACCTAGAATCCCAAAAACCCTCTTACCCCAACTCAGTGGGGTAGCGGTTCAAAGAACTGAATCTGAGGCTCCCTAAACCTGATATCCCCATTACTAATTGTATAGTCTCTTGTATAGTCTATATCCCAAGTCTTTCTTTTTTATATGCCCACTCTTTCATTCACCATTCACATGTACTTGCAAGTTGCACTGAGTTATCTATCCGAAGGCGAAAGTAAAGACGACAATTGCAATTAGACAGGGCTACTTTCAGTTTTCCCTTGTAGAAAATAGAGACATAATTGCCCTTGAATGGGGGAGACTTTCTCATTCTGTTACATTTTGTTTTAACAGTTACACCTAACTTTACCTGCGTGTATCGGTTTTTACTTGTCAATCATAATGGTCATGGTGCTCACAGCCATAATATCTCCTCTTTGACGAAGAGTGCCACGAGCAGTTTTTTTGGAAATTTATTTGTTAATATTATTTCATTTTTTATCTTAATCATAAATTTTGGAGTCTAAATTTCATTTTGCATTAAAAGCTGATTATTTTAATTTTGTCGGCCGTTGAACTTGACAGACCCTCGTGGGAATTCTTATTCAGCGCTGCTTCTCGGCTTGCATCAGCGGTTCTAACAGTAACATGATCATTGATTGGACGTTGTCTGACCTGCTGACGCAAGCTGCTGCATTTTCTTCACGAGGATCTGTCAGTATCAACTGCTGACAAAAGTAAAGTTTGTGCATTGTAACAGATCGCCCTCCAAATGTCCGGCATGTGTCCCATATTGATATAACTCTGGCTGAGTGACGTCACCAGTCACAGATCAAAGAGTCAATCTTTTTGTGTCCTAAACCTAATTATGGTCAGTCTCCCATATAAACGGGAGCCTTCATTATCTATGACAATGACGTCACTCAGAAAAATATAATTAAGCGCACCTAAATTTAGCGCTTTAAGGACTAGGGTTAGGGTCAGGATTTGTTAGGGTTAGCCGGTTAGGGCTTTGGTTAGGTTTAGAATACAGAAGTCAGAAAAATTGACGTTTAGATCTGTGACGTCACTTTCCCCTATGGGAGACATACTCTGCCCTAATTATTGCCCTTACCAAAACCCTTCACCTAACCACTACATACCAGGTGTTTACGCGCGCGCGTTCCTCTAACCTGCAGGGTTGCTAAACACGTATATCCCTGTCTGCGTTGCGCGGCGCGCTTCCTCAGAACAGGAAGCGTAGGGTAGCGCGGCGCGCGTACGCACACCTATGCAGGCTTAGGAATTCCTGCAGGGGTGTCGCGGCGTCGCGCGGCCGCGCGCATAAAACTAGGGATCTGGTTAGAGCAACTACATTGTTTTACCTTGTAGGACCTATTTTGCGCGCGTTCGACGGGCGATGTCCGTCCCTTTCTTCTGACGTCCAAATGTGGAACGTTGCGCCGCGCGCGCGAGGATAGGGTAACATCCTACGGTGCGCGCGTGTTCAGAGAACACGCAAAATTTGTGACTTTTCGAAGAAAAGGCGCGCGCGCGAACAATGAACATTGCCAGACGTTGTCTGCCAGGCAACGTTTGGCCATGCGAACAAGCAGGGACACATAGCATTAGCTTGCTAAACACGTATATCCCTGTGTGGCTCGCGCGGCGCGTACACACACCTATGCGGGCTTAGGAAAGCATTAGCAACTACAACAACTACTCAAAGAAAAACAAAATTTCAAGAAAAACAAAATTTCAAGAAAAACAAAATTTCAGGAAAAACAAAATTTCAAAAAAAACAAAATTTAATTTCACATCCAATCAAATGATACAGGTCATATTGAATGGTAAATTGTCGAGGCTATATTCCTGCAGTTGTAAGCTGTGAGGGGTACATGGGCCGAAACCCCTCCGTTTCCCTTTGTCACCTGCTGATGGGACACCTACATTGCAGATGGCAGGGAGACCTTACAACTGTAGGGTAACCGCTGATGATTCACAGTTTAGTTTTTCCGCCTCTTATGTCAATCCTTGAATTAGAAAATCGATGTACAGTATTTTGTTATGTTTGTAGTATACCCATACACCTTTATAGATAAGACATTGGATTGATGGATTCATCTCATGGGACAAAAATGACAGAGACAACTGGGAATCAAATGATTGTGTTTTTGAGTGGCAGTTTAGTGTTTTTGTTTCACAGCCTGTTACATAGCAGCACTTGCTGCATTGCAACTGCCACTGTCATTTTCCATCATAGGTTTTGGGCTAGGGAAGTGGGAACACTTAACCAATAACCACTGCAAACAAACACAACCAATATATGTACTTAGTAAACTAGTATTTGAATTAAAAAGAAAACTTTCTTCAAGACATCAATCTGCAAGACTTTTCTCCAACTCCGTACTTGAACTCCAACATGATCCCTTTAGGTAATGCGATGTAGAGAGCAGCAGGATCTAAATGAGTCACACCAAGATGAGTGGTGTGCAGGCATCTTCAGTCCAATACCTACCTCAGCTTTCGGGGTGTTTAAAGGCCAACTGATCATTTCAAGTTTTTCTACAAATGCTTGGAATAACATCGTTCATATGAACCATTAAGATTCCGCATATTTTTAGTTTGCATATCTGGACAGAATTGCTGAAAATGGCACATTTAAGAACATGTTGTGACGTAGCAGGCGGGAGTTTATAGCTTACAGGTAAAAATAATTCAGCTATTAAATGTTGGCTTAAGTACTGAAAAATGATAGTAATTAGAAATCGTAATTTTTATGTTTATTGATCCGAAAATTTGTTTGGATAAAGGATTGAATTACCGCATCGCATCATCAGAAATTAATTACGACTTAACATGCACCAGCTACAGGCTCTGGAATGCGGCCCTTTTTACAGTAGTTTGTATTGTGATATCCCATCGATTCCCACATCATACGTAAGCAGTGATATTTCAGCTTCCTATACTGAGCGCTGTGTACAATATATAATGCCCGGACTTTGATACATGTTATTGATATAGTGTCGGGCATGGTTTGGCATAATTATCTCAAAATATTTTGTAATGATCAGTTGGCCTTTAAATTGCGAGAGCTTTTTATGAGGTAGGCCCCCCAGCAGTCACCCCCTGGTACCAGGGTATAGCACCGTCAAGTGCAGTGACCACCTGCCTGAATGAATCTGAAACTTGTGCTCTTTGGTCTTTGAATGTACTCCAAGCATCAAGAAATTAAGCAACAAACTTAGTGAAGAGGAGTAGAGGACCGGTGGATGGATCCGGGTTATTTGTGTCCTTTTACGTTGCACATTAATAAATTAATGAGAAGTGGCATGCATCCTGATCCAATACTCCATCTTGAGAGATGCTTCTCCTGAAAATCAGGGTTAAAACATCGTTGATACTAAAAGGTGGAACCACCCGAAACCACCCGAAACCACCCGAAACCACCCAACCCACCCGAAACCACCCCCGAAACCACCCAATATAGCCCCGAAACCACCGAAACCACCCGAAACCACCGAAACCACCTGAAACCACCCAACCCACCCGAAACCACCCAACCCACCCGAAACCACCCGAAACCACCCAACCCACCCGAAACCACCCAAAAACATTGTTTTTTACTATAACATTTTGTCAAAAAATACGAAACCAGCCCGAAACCAGCCCGAAACCAGTCCGAAAACCAGCTGATATTTAACTAAAATGTGGAACGACCCGAAACCACCTGAAACCACCCAACCCAGCCACCAACCCACCAGAAACCACCCAACCCACCCGAAACCACCCAACCCACCCCGAAACCACCCAACCCACCCCCCGAAACCACCTAACCCACCGAAACCACCCAACCACGAAACCACCAAACCACCGAAACCACCCAAAACACCGAAACCACCCAAAACCACCCCGAAACCACCGAACCCACCTGAAACCACTCAACCTTCCGGAACCGCCCTTCCCAGAACCGCAACCCACCCGAAACCACCCAGTTTCGACTGTTGATACTATTGCCTGTCAATAAATTTTTCAATTGGTCTGGATAAGGTTGGAAAATCTGATTATCGTCTAAAAGTGTAGCACCTCTGTTACAACATTTCGTTGATAAATCTTCAAAGAATTTTAAAACCAACAGAAAGTTCTTGTGGCAAAATACAACGACTATTCAATGCAAGAGCGAGGTTTGGAGAAATATCAGCATATTTATATTATCACTATTAACATGGGTTGAACACTGAGCTCGACTTAAAATCGTTGATCAGGAACAAGGCGTGTATTGACAATGATGACCTGTGGCAGCAGAGCTCTGAAGAACAAGCCCGGCGGCTAGCTACGTTATTGATATTATGTATCTTCATAAATCATAGGTCAGAAGCATCAGATTGTAAAAATAAGTTGAAAGGGTGAAATGGCTCACGAAAGATCAGTAGTGGCGGGTAATTGCATATATGGTGGTTTTTAATCTACAGAAAATAGGTAGTTCTTGTAAAAAGAAAATCGTCCACACTGGGGCTGTAGTCTGACAAACCAAGCGACCATTCAACGTTTGAAGTTTTTAATGTAAAGTAAAGGAGCAAAGGTGGGGGGCCAGCCCCTCAATTTTTGGTGGATATCAAAAAATCGCCAATAGGGGTTTAATTTTGGGGGGTTTTTGGGGTTTTAGAAACTTAATTCTTAAGAGAAAAAGGGAATTTTTTTTCTCAAATGGTACCATTTTTTTGTTCCTGATTTTTTTGCACTATTTCAAAAATGGGTACCATTTTTTGGTGCGTGATTTTTGGCGTTTTTTAGAAATGGTACCATTTTTGTTTCGGTTTTTGGTGCCATTTTTGTTTGTAATTTTGGATCTTTTATGAAATAATTACCATTTTTTGTTTCTGATTTTTTCAGCATATTTTTCAAATGGTACCAATTTGTCCGATTTTTCTCCTTTTTATTCGTGATTTTAGCAACTTTTTCAAATGGTACCATTTTGTTTCTTCATTTTGGTGCTTTTTTGAATCATACTAGAATAATTTTGCTGCAATGGAAATGGGGGGTTTAATTTTGGGGGTTTAATTTTACTATTAAATGGGGGGTTTTAATTTTGGGTTTTTTTTAACCCCAATTGGAAAATAAAAATTTCCAATAGG
>WFMF01000893.1:20000-23007 GCA_011033025.1 Beroe forskalii | reverse complement strand
ACACTCATGCAGTAGATGGGGACAGGGTGCACACTCAGACACAGGGGACAGACAGCGTGCACACTCATGCAGTAGACAGGGGACAGACCGCGTGCACACTCATGCAGTAGACAGGGGACATACAGCGTGCACACTCATGCAGTAGACGGGGACAGACAGCGTGCACACTCATGCAGTAGACGGGGAACAGACAGCGTGCACACTCATGCAGTAGACGGGGGACAGACAGCGTGCACACTCATGCAGTAGACGGGGGACAGACAGTGTGCACACTCAAGCAGTAGACGGGGGGCAGACAGCGTGCACACTTATGCAGTAGACGGGGGGCAGACAGCGTGCACACTCATGCAGTAGACGGGGACAGACAGCGTGCACACTCATGCAGTGGACGGGGGACAGACAGCGTGCACAATCATGCAGTAGACGGGGACAGACAGCGTGCACACTCATGCACGGGGACAGACAGCGTGCACACTCATGCAGACGGGGACAGACAGCGTGCACTCATGCAGTAGACGGGGACAGACAGCGTGCACACTCATGCAGTAGACAGGGACAGACAGCGTGCACACTCATGCAGACGGGGACAGACAGACACTCATGGGGGGACAGACAGCGTGCACACTCATGCAGTAGACGGGGGACAGACAGCGTGCACACTCATGCAGTAGACGGGGGACAGACAGCGTGCACACTCATGCAGTAGACACAGACAGCGTGCACACCATGCAGTAGACGGGGGACAGACAGCGTGCACACTCGTACAGTAGACGGGGACAGACAGCGTGCACACTCATGCAGTAGACAGGGGACAGACAGCGTGCACACTCATGCAGTAGACAGGGGACAGACAGCGTGCACACTCATGCAGTAGACAGGGGACAGACAGCGTGCACACTCATGCAGTAGACGGGGGACAGACAGCGTGCACACTCATGCAGTAGACTGGGGACAGACAGCGTGCACACTCATGCAGTAGACGGGGGACAGACAGCGTGCACACTCATGCAGTAGACGGGGGACAGACAGCGTGCACACTCATGCAGTAGACGGGGGACAGACAGCGGGGACAGACAGCGTGCACTCATGCAGTAGACGGGGACAGACAGCGTGCACACTCATGCAGTAGACGGGGACAGACAGCGTGCACACTCATGCAGTAGACGGGGACAGACAGCGTGCACACTCATGCAGTAGACGGGGACAGACAGCGTGCACACTCATGCAGTAGACGGGGACAGACAGCGTGCACACTCATGCAGTAGACGGGGGACAGACAGCGTGCACACTCATGCAGTAGACGGGGACAGACAGCGTGCACACTCATGCAGTAGACGGGGACAGACAGCGTGCACACTCATGCAGTAGACGGGGGACAGACAGCGTGCACACTCATGCAGTAGACGGGGACAGACAGCGTGCACACTCATGCAGTAGACGGGGACAGACAGCGTGCACACTCATGCAGTAGACGGGGGACAGACAGCGTGCACACTCATGCAGTAGACACTATGGTAGACGGGGGACAGACAGTGCACACTCATGCAGTAGACGGGGACAGACAGCGTGCACACTCATGCAGTAGACAGGGGACAGACAGCGTGCACACTGATGCAGTAGACGGGGGACAGACAGCGTACACACTCATGCAGTAGACGGGGTACAGACAGCGTGCACACTCATGCAGTATACGGAGGACAGACAGCGTGCACACTCATGCAGTAGACAGGGGACAGACAGCGTGCACAACCATGCAGTAGACGGGGGCCAGACAGCGTGCACACTCATGCAGTAGACGGGGGACAGACAGCGTGCACACTCATGCAGTAGACGGGGACAGACAGCGTGCACACTCATGCAGTAGACGGGGACAGACAGCGTGCACACTCATGCACGGGGGACAGACAGCGTGCACACTCATGCAGTAGACGGGGACAGACAGCGTGCACCTCATGCAGTAGACGGGGGACAGACAGCGTGCACACTCATGCAGTAGACAGGGGGACAGACAGCGTGCACACTCATGCAGTAGACGGGGGACAGACAGCGTGCACACTCATGCAGTAGACGGGGACAGACAGCGTGCACTCATGCAGTAGACGGGGGACAGACAGCGTGCACACTCATGCAGTAGACGGGGACAGACAGCGTGCACACTCAAGCAGTAGACGGGGGACAGACAGCTGCAAACTCATGCAGTAGACGGACAGGACAGTACAGCGGACAGACACTCATGCAGTAGACGGGGGACAGACAGCGTGCACACTCATGCAGTAGACGGGGGACAGACAGCGTGCACCTTTCTCAAAGCAGGCGTTATAAGAAGTTCTAATGACTTAATGACAATCTATTGAGATTCTATGAGATTCGACACAGCAGTTTTCTGATGAAAATTTTCTTCTTCTTATCATAAAATCATAAAATGATGATGCGGCGAAAGTTTTAAAAAGTAACAAGATCATTAATTGAAAACGATATTCTTAAAATATTTTAAAACAACTTTGACATTTTTAGATTCCAGAGAGCTTGGCAAAAAATAAGGTCGGTTAATGTGGAGCTGATTTTAATAAAGGCTGTTTAATTATAATTACTGAAGTGTTTAATACAGAGATTGAGTTTTTGATGCAAATGCTGAGTATGTATTGGTTTTCGTTGCTATTTTTGACCAAAATTTTCTTAATTTGGCAACTGCTTGACAAATGTTTGTCCATTCTTCCATTATCCAAGGGGTCGGTTTAAAATGGTTCAAAAATGATCTGATTTTTGTCCATAGGGGCGGTTATAAAAGCTGGCTTAATATAGCTCATAAAGCTTATAGGTACTGTAATTAACTCGCACGTTAAAAATATGGTAGTTATGTGCCCATGTGGAAATTTCAGAAAGTGTTCTTAGAACGCTTTGGTTAAATCAAAGGTTACTATTTTACCTAAAGTGGCCCAGTTTTCCAGGTTCTTCCACATGTTAGTAACGGCCTGAACCGACATACCGTTTGCTGTATGTTATTGTA